>UESW01003656.1:0-21748 GCA_900491605.1 Calamus simplicifolius
GCGATACCAAAAATAGAAATATTCAGAAAGTTAAAGGGTCGACTCATCAAAATAAAGTGTCGACTCCTGACAGTCGGGGGTCGACTCATGAAAAGTTGGGGTCGACTCGCGAAGTGCTCAGAAAAACACCTCTGGTGTCTGAGCGGAGTCGACTCACACAGTCATGGAGTCGGCTCGACAGAATCGGGGGTCGACTCTTGAAATCACAGGGGTCGACTCGAGAAACAGAATCTCTGTATACTGAGTGGAGTCGACTCTGAAACTCTAGAGTCGGCTCCGGAACGTATCAAAAATCAGAGAATTTTCTGATTGACTTGAAATTCGTTCCAGATTCATTTTAAATCAATTTTTTGACTTGAATACAATAAAATTGTCATTAGGAATCAATTCAAGAAATGTTCCAAAAACTCATTGATTGAAATATGAAGTATAAAATTTCTTTTTGAAAGCTTAAACATGGAGCTTGAAGTTACTTTCAAATTGATTAAAGTCATACTTAACATACTCATTGATTGTTCTAAATAAATTCATTGCTCATGTAAATAAACTCATTGCATCTTTTAATATACTCATGGCTTTTGGTAATCATCAAAATCAATAAGATTGGGGCAACAATTTCTCAACAATCTCCCCAACAATCTCCCCTTTTTGATGATGACAAAAACATTGAGTTATGCATGATTGATTAAAGAATTTATTTTATTTTCATAGTTAGGCTCCCCCTGAATGAGGTAGCTCCCCCTATGAAACTCAATAAATATCAATTCATCCATTCATGGTTATAAAACTCTCCCCCTTTTTTGTTATCAACAAAAAGGTAGAGATGCATCAAACATAATCATTCATTCAAGATATGTTTTAACAAAATCTGAGATTCATTGATAATAGGAGAAGTACATTCAAACTCAGATTACATTGAGCATTCAAAATAGACTTTTCATTACATCAATGTATCAAAATGTAAAACATAAATGAACTTCATTACATTGCAAAGACTAAGCATCTAATACATCAAAAGTGAGTCCTTACAATCCTAGTTAAGTGATCTATAATATTTTTCATTCCATCTGTTTGAATCTTAACATAATCCTTCAGTCTTTCATCTACAAAAGTGCAAGCAGTCAATATTTTGTCTTGGAGTTCAGCATTGCATTTTGCATAGGTTTCACCATCTCCACAGATGTCTTTAAGTTCTTCAAATATATTCTTTAGGTCTCCACTTAAAGACTCAGATGAAGTGCTAAGGTTGATTCAATCTTGGTGATCCGATCATCTAAAGAGTAAAGAGTTTCTTTAAGATTCATAAATTTGTTTTCAAACTCTGATTTCAATTTATCTGCCTGATCATCAAGAAGACCTTTAAGCTGCCTTAACTGAAGTTCTGAGAAACCACAGATGAAGATGATGCTGATCAACCAACGGAGCAGGGGAAGGGCAGGAGCAGGAACAGGAGAGCTCGGAGGTACAGGCGAAGAATGTCTAACTGACGGTCCCGGTGCCTCAATGTCCGCGGCTCTATCTTCCATCAACCTTTCCTTTCCCATCTGCCATTCTTCTTCACAAAACCCATTCTATGTATAGTGGCCAAACTATAAAATCGGTGTGTCTTAAGTTCCTCATTGGCTCACTATCTGATATGATTATCCCTTGGCTTTGAAAATTTTAGTAAGAATCATGCCGTAGGGTAAACTGGATTTTCTCTTGCCTCCACAATCAGCAATGTACCATAATATCATGCTGGAAGATTAATGGGTTTACCAGTCACTAGCATCCATTACAAATATATCTCTTTCAGAACATAGTCAAATCTCCCAATCTTGGGAATAGGATTCTACTACAAATATTGTGGAGAAGTCTCAATTCTAAGGATAATTGATTAGCAAAGACTTCTTCAAAACCAACAATCTCCCTGTTAAGCAGTCTAGATAGAGCTGGGCTTCTATCTTCAGAAGAAAAGTAGATGTACCCGACACTGGAAGATCCAACAATCTTGAAAGCAAATCCACTGTCACTGAATTCTATTTCCTCTAATGATGCTTACAAGTCCATTGTCTCCTCTAGATAGATTCTTATAAAATTCCTTGACTAGGGCTGGGTAGGTAGGACAATCTAAAGAACAAATCTTCTCCCAACCCATCTCAATCAACTGCCTCCCCACAAGAAATCCTTCAGCCTCAAATAATTCAAAATCGACTTTCCTCCCGGTAGTTATCACTCTATCGGCAAGTCTATCTACCTGAGATGGAGCCGTAGAGGGAGAAGCACTAGGAGTCGAAGAGGATGAGGTTGAATCCAAGCTCGGTGAAGGCTCACGAACGGGACGCCTCACGGTCTTCCTCACCGCCTTCTTCCTTTTCACTCCGGCCGCACCAAGGTTAGATCCACGGGTTTTAGGGCCATTTGATCTATTGGAAGGGTTAATCAGGGATTTCTGAGGATTTGGAAGGTTAGGAAAATTTTGGAGAGAGTATTTGAAGGATTGAGATGATAGAAATGAACGGCGAGTCGACTCTGCCCTAGATAAATCGACCTGGGACCACTTCGAGTCGGCTCCCGCAAAGCGAGGGGTCGACTCCGGGTAGTCACAGAAAACTATCCCGAAGTGGAGTCGACTCGCGCAGAGAAGGGGTCGACTCTAGAGTTTCAGTAGAAACATGGAGTCGACTCCGATACTCACCGAGTCGGCTCCGAGACCATTTCAGAGCAAAAAACATAAAGTTTCAGATAATCTGAAATGTGTCCGGATATTGATCATAAAAATTGATAAAATAATCATTGGATTTTAATAGATCAATTAGATATGAATTCTAGATAAGATTTCCTTAAAGATCAAGGATTTGAAAGAATTTTAGATAAAATTTCCTTAGGGGTTTCAAATTCATTCTAATGGATCACAAATCCCTAACTCTCCTCTAAGATAACAGAATCTTTCTTCACTCAAGGGTTTTGTAAATATATCAGCTAATTGTTCTTCAGTATTAACATAATCAAGACAAATTTCATTATTGGCAACATGTTCTCTTATAAAATGATATCTAATTTCTATGTGTTTGTTCTAGAATGTTGAATTGGATTTTTAGTTAGATTAATTGCACTTGTGTTATCACATTTATAGGTGTTTATCAAGTGTGATACCATAGTCTTCAAGTTGTCGCTTAATCCATAGGATTTGAGCACAGCAACTTCCAGCTGCAACATATTCAGCTTCAGTAGTTGATAATGCAACTGAATTTTGCTTTTTGCTAAACCATGAGATTAAGTTACTTCCTAAGAATTGGCATGCACCACTTGTGCTTTTTCTATCTAACTTACATCCAGCATAATCAGAATCAGTGTATGCAATCAATTTAATGTTGAGTCTCTAGAATACCATAAACCTACATTTTTTGTTCCACTTAAGTATCTTAGTATTCTTTTAACAGCAATTAAATGTGATTCTTTAGGTTCAGACTGAAATCTAGCACATAAGCAAACAGCAAACATTATGTCTGGTCTACTTGCAGTTAAGTAAAGTAGGGATCCGATTATACCTCGATAATATTTTTGATCAACCTTCTTACCTTCTTCATCTTTGTCCAGCTTGCATGAAGGACTCATTGGTGTTCCGAGGGGTTTGATTGATTCCATACCAAACTTCTTTAGAATTTCTCTTGTGTACTTTGTTTGGTTGATAAAGATTCCCTCTTTGCTTTGTTTGATTTGGAGTCCAAGGAAGAAGTTGAGTTCTCCCATCATGCTCATTTCAAATTCACCCTGCATCAACTTAGCAAATTCTTGACATAGAAGATTGTTAGTAGCACCAAAAATATATCATCAACATATATTTGAACTACTAATAAATCTTTACCTTTTCTTTTCAAAAATAATGTTTTATCAACATTTCCTCTTATAAAATCATTTTCAATTAAGAATTTACTTAATCTATCATACCAAGCTCTAGGTGCTTGTTTCAAACCATATAATGCTTTGTGCAATTTAAAAACGTGATTTGAAAATTCATGATCTTCAAAACCTGGTGGTTGTTCTACATATACTTCTTCATTTATAAATCCATTTAGAAAAGCACTTTTTACATCCATTTGAAATAAGTTAAAATTCATGTGACATGCAAATGCAAGTAATAGTCTAATGGCTTCTAATCTAGCTACTGGTGCAAAGGTTTCATCAAAATCAATACCTTCTTCTTGATTATATCCTTTTGCAACTAATCTAGCTTTGTTTCTAATTACTATGCCATTTTCATCTAGTTTATTTCTAAATATCCATTTTGATCCTATAACAGAATGATTTTTAGGTCTTTCACTAATGTCCATACATTATTTCTAGTGAATTGATTTAATTCTTCTTGCATTGCTAACATCCAATTATTATCTTTTTCAGCTTCTTCAATAGTTTTAGGTTCAATTTGTGATACAAATGCAAGATGATTACTAATATTTCTCATAGATGATCTAGTTCTTATTCCTTGAGATGGATCACCTATAATCAATTCCTTAGGGTGACTATAAGCATATCTCCAATCCCTAGGTAGATCTATATCATTATGATTAGTGTTAGTATCATCATCCTTAGGTGAATCATTATCTTTAGCGTCTTGCTCATGATCTGAAGATACATCAATATTTAATTTTTCAAGATCTTTCTCAATTATGTTTGTATCTTCTTCATCATCAAATTTTCGGAACGAGTTGCTAAAGATTCATCAAAAACTACATGAATGGATTCTTCAACAACTAAAGTTTTCTTGTTAAATACTCTATATGCTTTACTAGTTGTTGAATATCCTAAGAATATTCCTTCATCAGATTTAGCATCAAATTTGCCTAAATTATTTTTACCATTATTGTGAACAAAACATTTACAACCAAATGCATGAAAATATTTAATGTTGGGTTTTCTATCATGCCATAATTCATAAGGTGTTTTCTTTAAAATAGGTCTTATTAAGCTCTATTTAGGATGTAACATGCTGTGTTAATAGCTTCCGCCCAAAAGTATTTCGGGAGTTTACTTTCACATAGCATGGTACGGGCCATGTCTTCTAGAGTCCTATTTTTCCTTTCAACTACTCCATTTTGTTGAGGGGTTCTTGGTGCAGAAAAATTATGATTAATACCATTTTCATTGCAAAAACTTTCAAATAAGTGATTTTCAAATTCAGTTCCATGATCACTTCTTAGAGACACTATGGTAGTGTTTTTCTCATTTGTTACTTTCTTGAAGAATTTCAGGAATATCGAGAAAGTCTCATCTTTGTGAGCTAAAAACATTACCCAAGTGAATCTAGAGTAATCATCTACTATCACAAGACCATATTTCTTTCCTCCTAGACTTGTGGTTCTAGTTGGTCCAAAAAGGTCCATGTGAAGTAGCTCTAATGGCCTAGAAGTTGAAACAACATTTTTAGATTTAAAAGAACTTCTCGTTTGTTTTCCAAACTGACATGCATCACATATTTTGTTATTTTCAAAATCTATTTTAGGTAGACCTTTTACTAAATCCATTCTAATTAGTTTTGAAATCAGGTGTGTGCTTGCGTGACCTAATCTTCGATGCCACAACCAACCAATCTCATTCATATTAGCATTATTAGCAACTAAGCAATGATTATTAGTAGACAAATTGTCTAAGTCAATCAAGTATACATTGCCATTTCTATTTCCAATAAAAACAATGCTATTATCAATGGGATTAGCTGTGCATATAGAAGATTCAAATGATACTTTAAAACCTTTGTCACATAATTGGCTTATACTAATTAAGTTATGCTTTAAACCATCAACATAAAGTACATTTTCAATATATGTGGAGGGAGTTATTTGAATGTTACCAAACCCCAAGATTTGGCCTTTGCCATTGTCGCCAAATGTAACAACTCCTCCTTTCTTTTCTTCAAGGGTGATGAATTCTTCTTTGTCACCCGTCATATGTCTTGAGCAGCCACTATCAAGATACCACTTTCTCTTTGATCTCTTGGCCACAAGACATTCCTGCAATGAAATCAAACTTTATGTTTAGGTACCCAAGCTTTCTTGGGTCCTTCATGGTTAGTAGCAACAAATATTGTTCCTTTCGGAACCCATATTTTCTTTCCTTTAATATTAAGTTTTTATTAGGTTTTAGAATTTTACATTCATAAGATTTATGTCCTTTTTGATTACATTTAAAGCATGTAAAATTACTTTGGCCAGCACGCACAAAAATATTTTTCAGTGATTTTTGTTTTCTTAAAGTGTTATACCCTAATCCGGCTTTGTCAAAAACTGCTTTTTGACTATTTAATAACATGTCCAATTTAGTTGAGCTTAAGGTAAACTTATCAACTATGTTCTTATGTTTTTCAACCTCTTTCCTTAGTTTATCATTTTCATTGGAAATTAATTCTTTTTCTTTTACAAAATTTCATTTTCAGATTTAAGTTTCTTAACTTCATTATTAAGATCTTCCTTTTCTTTAATGAAAGTTAAATTTTCATTTTTCAAAACTTGTATTTCTTTTTCAAAACCTTGAAATCGCCGACAAGTTCATTAAAAGCATCAAATAATTCATCAAATGCAAATTCATCGCAAGGGTTATCGGAACTTACCTCATCGTTGTCGTCCGCCATAAAACATACGTTTGCGACTTCCTTTTGTTCTTCTTCTTCGGAAGAAGATTCTTCGCTATCACTCCAAGTCGCCACATAAGCCTTCTTTTTCTTTTTGTAGGCTTTCTTCAATTTAGGACATTCATTCCTAAAGTGCCCCGGTTTATTACACTCATAGCAAGTCAAGGGGTCTTTCTCTTTTTCTTTGTCCTTGTCCTTGTTCTTATCCTTTTCTCCTTCCCACTTTGCTCCAAATTTCTTCTTGTGGAAGGGTTTCTTTCTCCTCATGAATCTTTTAAACTTTTTAGCTAAGAGAGCAGTCTCTTCATCATCATCATCATCATCACTGCTGCTCTCTTCTTCTTTTGCAGCTTTGAGGGCAATCACTTTCTTCTTCTTTGTGTCCTCCTCTACATGCTGCTTCATTGTCAGCTCATGGGTCATAAGTGATCCTAGAAGCTCCTCTAAGGGTAGAGTGTTGAGGTCCTTTGCTTCTTGGATTGCTGTCATTTTTGCTTCCCATGATCTTGGTAATGACCTAAGAATTTTTCGAACAAGTTCTGAGTTAGTATATGTCTTACCAAGACTTTTTAAACCATTTACAATATCTGTAAATCTAGTATACATGCATGCAATGGTTTCAGATTGTTCCATGCTAAACAACTCATATTTATGAACAAGAATATTAATTTTAGATTCTTTTACTTGGTTGGTACCCTCATGGGTAACCTCTAATCTATCCCAAATCTCCTTTGCGGAATTACATGTGGAGATTCTATTAAATTCATTAGCATCTAAAGAGCAATATAAAACATTCATGGCTTTAGCGTTAAGCTGTGCCATCTTCCTATCATTATCATTCCAGTCCCTTTCGGGCTTAGGAACAATAGTGCCATCAATAACATGTGTGGGTGTACTAGGTCCATTAATTATAACACCCCATAGTTCATAATCAGAAGCTTGAATGAATATCCTCATTCTAGCTTTCCAATATGAATAATTTGAACCATTAAACAGTGGAGGTCTATTCGTAGAATGACCTTCAGCAAATGATCCAACTTGAGTTGCCATTTGGATCTTTAGCTCTTGATCGTGTGATCAAAATCTAATGAGCACTAGCTCTGATACCAATTGTTGGCCCAGATGACAACCCAAGAGGGGGGGGGTGAATTGGGTTCTTTAAAAATTTAGCCTTTTAAATATTTGTTTGCTTAGTGAGTGAAAGTGAATGCAATGCAAAAAAATACAATCAATAAATAGAGATAGAGATAGAGTAAATGGACACGGCAAACACAAAGATTTTATAGTGGTTCGGTGTATCCAACACCTACGTCCACTCCCAAGATTCACTTGGGTCCACACTATAATCTTCCTTGATTACAGCCGAGTTGTTTTACAAGCTCACAACTCAAACTTGTTGTTTTCCCGGGATCACAACGAACCCAGCTGGTTTTCGGGCTCACCAGCACAAAAACCCTAACACAAGCTATACCAAGCTTGTACCGAGGTAAGACTACCTCCACTAGTTCAATCCCCCAGATTGAACTAGACACAAATAATAGAAATATGTTTTTCAAGTACACAGCTCCTCAATGAGCAGATAATCAAATAAAAGAACAAAGTTTAGAAAAGCCTGATTTGTAGTTGGTTGGCTTTTGAGCTTTTCTTCTTTTCTTTTCCTCAACTCCTTTGAAGTGTAGAATCGGGCCTCAGCTCGGATTCTTCACGGACTGAACGTTGGAGTTGATTTGAGCTTTTTCTTCCTTTCTTTGAATATTGAAAATCTCTTGAGTTGCTCTTGAATAGCTCTTGGATTTTCTTCTGAAGCTTTCTTGGATTGTTGAACTTGAGCACAGACGAAGCTTCCTTTGATTTCACACTTTTTCTTTCACTCTATTTTTGAATCTCGGATTTTTTCAAATGATGCTCTGTTTTTTCGATTTTTTCTTTTTCTCTCTTGATGTGTATCTCTCTATTTGTATATTTTGATTTGAAAACGGCTTCTCTATTTATAGATTCTGCAAAAATATAGCCGTTAGAAACAAAGAAATATAGCCGTTAATGAAAAATCTTACCGTTGGCGCTGAGTTGGCATTCAGAAAAATCACGCCCAGATTTGTTGGAGTCGACTCCTGCTTTCCGCGAGTCGGCTCGAAGACGTGATACCAAAAATAGAAATATTCAGAAAGTTAAAGGGTCGACTCATCGAAAATAAGGTGTCGACTCCTGACAGTCGGGGGTCGACTCATGAAAAGTTAGGGGTCGACTCGCGAAGTGCTCAGAAAAACACTCTGGTGTCTGAGCGGAGTCGACTCACACAGTCATGGAGTCGGCTCGACAGAATCGGGGGTCGACTCTTGAAATCACAGGGGTCGACTCGTGAAAATCAGGAATCTCTGTATACTGAGTGGAGTCGACTCTGAAACTCTAGAGTCGGCTCCGGAACGTATCAAAAATCAGAGAATTTTCTGATTGACTTGAAATTCGTTCCAGATTAATTTTAAATCAATTTTTGACTTGAATACAATAAAATTGTCATTAGGAATCAATTCAAGAAATGTTCCAAAAACTCATTGATTGAAATATAAAGTAAAAATTTCTTTTTGAAAGCTTAAACATGGAGCTTGAAGTTACTTTCAAATTGATTAAAGTCATACTTAACATACTCATTGATTGTCTAAATAAATTCATTGCTCATGTAAATAAACTCATTGCATCTTTTAATATACTCATGGCTTTTGGTAATCATCAAAATCAATAAGATTGGGGCAACAATTTCTCAACAATCTCCCCAACAGCCGAGACCGAGGGGATGCCAGGTCCGAGCCGAGGCCAAGGGGACGCCAGGTCCGAAGTCGAGGCCGAGGGAACCTCGGAGGTCGAGGGGACCTCGGAGGGTCGAGGAGGGAGTTTCATCAGTCATCTTCACCGTTAACTCTAACGACGTTAGATCAGCCACATCAGATGCCCCCTCATCCCTGAGACAAAGCGGGCCCACCCCAGCAAGGCGAAAGGGGTATCACCTCCCAAGTGGCTGATCCCCACCTGCCGCCAACTGTCGACGGGCATGTGTCCTTGGGCGCAGCAACAATTCTACGCAGATGATCTGGGGGATACGATGGTGCGGCCTCTGTCATTCGTGCAATCTTCGGAGATCGGCCTCGAGGTGGGGGTGCCCTCTTGAAGCCGACGAAAAGCTGTCACCATCATTGCTATCATGACGCTGACGTCAACGATGTCCCGTCATTGGCCGAAGGCGAAATGCCCCATGTGTCGGGCGCCTGCCGAGGCGACCCAGCCTATAGCAGGAGTCCACGTGGCTGGGCAGGCGAGGCAGGATAATTTGAAACTGTTTAAGTTGGGCAAAGGGTCAGTTTTCGTCACTTTGCTTTGACCGTCTTCGTCCTCCTCTGGCCTTCCACCTCTCCTGCAACCCGAGAATCAGTCTCCGCCACAACCCGAGAACCAGTCTTCGCCATTTTCCTCCATATGTTAGCTCCCTATCCTCCTAGACCTTCCTTTTCTTCTTTCAAACCCTCGCCATGGCCTCATCACCCTCCTGGTCTTCTTCTGTCGATCCCGAGGACCGAATCTCCCCTTCGAGGCTTCGCACCTCTTCATCTCCTGCTCTCTCGTGGTCCTTCGATCTGAAGGACCACAATCCAATCCTTCCACGGTGAGCCGCTCATAGGGCTTCGGCACGGAGGCATCGGGCGGCCGCCGGCACCTCTCAGAGGGTGGGAGCGGAATCTCCGACGGGGATCGCCTCCATGGTAACGAGCCAGGACTTGGCTAACCTCAGGGCCCGTTACCAAATATCCCGAGACATCGGGCTCTTCCTCCCGACCCCCGACGACAGGGTGGTTTCTTTCCGGCCCGGTCGAGTGGCCGTTTATGAAATGTCCTTCAAGTTAGGCCTCCGCTTGCCTTTCCACCCCTTCTTCATCAACCTTCTCGACTATTATTCCTTGACCCCCACCCAGCTGGTCCTAAACTCCTCCGAACCGTCTGTGCCTTCATCGTCCTATGCCATTTCCACTATATCACACCCCGACTCTCCCTCTTTCGATCCTTCTACACCCTTCAGTAGCAGGCAGGTTGGTGGGTGTTCCAGCCCCGACCCAGCCGCGTCCTCAAGCTGTTCCTCCCCTCTTCTATCAAGGGATGGAAATCCTGGTTCTTTTTTGCCGACCTTGACCAAGTCAAACCCGGGTGGGGGGACCCCGACCTTCGGCCCAACATGAATTCAGCCATACTCCCAGGGGACAAAGAGGTGCTGGGGTAGCTGCTGACGGCCAAAATCCCTAGGTGCAACCAGCTCCTGACGAAGGAGAATCTCTGACTCGTGGGGGTCTCCACTCGGGGTGGTGAGTAGTAGTCGTTCCATACTTAGCCAAATTTCTTCCTCCCACCTTTTTTTTCTTCTCTTTTTTTTTACTAACTCCGACCGGCGTTGTGTAGTGATGAAGCTTCCGACCCTCAAACTCAAGAGGGCCGCCGCCAAGAGGATGAGGGCCCAGGGAGGGCCGAGTGAGGGGGAGCAGGCCCCAGCCCCTAAGTGCCTGGTGGTGCGAGTCTCCTCGCCACCCGAGCGCCGAGAGCCTCCGGCCGCACCGGAGGTGGATTTGACAGCTGACACCCCACCGGAGGGGGTGAGGGTTGAGAGGGCAATAGAGGAGCCCCAGATACCAGCTGAGCCAACCCCACCTGAGGCAGAACGAAGCTGGGGAGAGGGGACCTCAGCAGCAAGCCCATTCTTGGAAGAGGTGCCGGAGGGCAAGCCCCGTGCGTGCCGAGCTCGAGCCCACCGGGGTTGCCGAGGGGAGCAGAGCCAGGCCAACGCCACCTCAGGACTCCATCCTGAATGATGGACGCTGGGCGGAGTGGCTCATCTCACAAATAATCGTGCCTGAGGTCCAAGAGGAGCTCAGTCATATGGGAGCGGCCACGTTCTTCTGAGAGGCCTACGTGGCCCTCGCTCGAGTAAGTATTCTCGTGGCCCTCTGTCTTTGAATATTTGTTCGAGTACTGACAGATGTGGTCCAAATGCAGTTGGCAAAACTCCCTGGCAGCCACGAGGGAGGTTATTAATGGAGGAAAAGACATCATCCGACAGGCCCAACTGGATGCCGAGGAGGCCTAGGCTCGGGCCGAAGCGATCGAGAGGGCCCTGCAGGGCGGCAAGAACCGACCGAGCCGCCAAGATAAGAGAGGCCGAGAGCCGAGCGGAGGCCGATGCCAATCGACTCCGGGCGGCACTCAATCAGCTCGGAGAGGCCAAGAGCGCCATCGAGGCCCGAGACCTTCACATCGCCGAGCTGAACTCGGCCATTCAGGCGGCCGAGGCCAGGGCAGGGCATGTCGAGGAGGAAGCGGAGCGCGCTAAAGAGGCAGAGAGGACGGCAACCTCCTTGGTCACAGAGAAGGAGGCCAGGTTTGTAGAGGTGGAGGCTGCACTGAGGCTAGGGTCACGGCAGCAGTGGACGAGTTCAAGGCATCCGAGCATTTCGTGAACGAATTGGCTGAGACTTCAGCGGACGCCTATCTTCAGGGGTTCCACTGTGAGAAGGAAAAGGTCGCCCGGGATTTGAATTTCCCTCAGGCTTTGGAGGTCATGTCGGATAGTCTGTCTGAGGTGGCCTTGTCCGATGACGAGCCCGCGATGGCCAACCCGTGAACTTGTAATTTTCTTTTAAGTTTTTGTACTAAGTCCGAGCCGGTCGGCATTTTGTACACACTTCCATTAATGAATATACCTTTGACTTATCTCAAGTGTTGCATTCGAACCCTTGGCTTGCCGACGTGGGACCCTTAGGGGCTTCGTCAGCACCGAGGGGCAGCTTCTACCCATTCACCACGAGCGACTTCAACTTAGCTATGTAGGGCCAAACCCCCGGGAGAGCCGAGGTCGAGCTAGGGACCGTCTGTCCCAAGCCACCAGGCATCGATGGGACAGCGATCCTTGATGCGTGTCGTAGCGCAACGATTTAAACACCTTAATTTCACTATTAGAATAGCGAGAGTAAGGGATTGATTCCAAAGGGACTTTAGCGATTATCTTGAAATAAACTTATAAATTTAATTAATTAAATAATTAGTAGTGCAAAATAATCAAGATATGGTCTATCTTATAAGAGCACGGTCCGTACCTGTAGATCACGGTCCGTCCCTTTAAAGAATAGATCAGTCTAAAATTATTTCCACTTAAATATAATTTAATAACAATTAATCATGAAAAAATTTATTTCATAAAAAGTAAAGAGTTATAACATTAAGAAAGCAACAGATTATAATAAATTCCTAAATCAAACCAGGCCCTCTTCTGCATACGCCTCGAAGCAGAGCATCCAAGAACTCCACACCTGCTGATGAATAGATGAACGGGGCCTCCCACGGAATGGCTGGAACAGCTCTTCAAACGGTGGCTGGAACAGAGCTTCAAACGGAGCTTCAAACGGCTGGAACAGAGCACCTAGGACTCCAATCCACGGATGAACACCGCCCCAAAACTCTCTCGGATGCAGCGCGCTGGATCGATGCTTCCTTGGACTCCCTTTGCGCTATTTGTAGAGGCCCCGGATGCGGCCTTGACGCGGCGAGAGTCTGTTTCAAAACAGACAACGCAACGGAAGCAAGGAAAATAACAAGATAAATCTAGATAATAATCAATAAAATTCAAATTTCTTTTAGAGGATTTAATTCACTCAATTTGATAACTTACAATCTAATCTATTCTTTAATTGGTGGAGGAAACGGTTAGAAATTGATTTGGAGAAGAATCGTTTAAGAAAACAGAGCCATGCGGAAGTGATGAAATCAAGTGAGAAAATCGTAAGAAATCTTCAATAAAATTCAAATTCATTCAAAAGGAATTTAATTCGTCTAATTTTATAACTTCTAATCTAATCTATTCCTTAATTAATGGAGGAAACGATTAGATTGGATTTAGACAAGAATCGGCGGAAACAGAGGAATCGGTGAGAAAACGATGAAGTTGGCACTTGGTTTGCCGACTTCACTTTAAAATCCGTGCTAAATCCTTATAAAATCAATTCCGAGCTCATCTTAAATCCGATTTGGGTGCCGTTTGCGTCATTAAATCCCTAAAATCGAGCTCTTTAAGTTGATAAGATTTTATCTAAAATATATATAAAATATTAAAATATTAAATAATAATAGGTACGTTAAATCATTAATTAATAGGTTTAATGATAATTATTTATGCGTTTATCACTCCCCCAACTTGAATCTTACTCGTCCTCGAGAAAATAATAAAATTTAGAAATATACCAAGCTAGTCCAAAAATTGATAGTTATCTTATAGTTCTTTTTTTTAAAATTTTTTATTATTATTATTTTTAAATCATAAGGAGGTACTTCATTGGATTTTTTTTTTTTTTTTTTTTAGTGATAAAGTGTAGTCCATAAGAATTTATAGAAGTCTTCCTTACCAACTTTCCACTTCTGATTAAGCCTTCTAACTTAATTTGGGTTGGGTGTAATGTCTTTTGTCCTTTGGTTTTTATTTATTTATTTATATGTAAAGTCAGTGCAATGTCCTAACCCCTTGCTTTCTAATTAACCTTTGTAGCGAGCTTTAGGCCAATGGCTCCCAAACCAGTTGGTTTTAGGGCATTAGGTGTAAAACACCCCTCAGACTTACTTACTCGAGTTAAAAAGGCTTTAGGTAGGACTGACTCTATTTAGGTTCTTTTACATTCCCACCTTTTTACGCGAACAACATCACTTTCTTAGGTGACGGGGCCCGGTTACTCAGTGAAAAATGCTAAGAACCTAATCTATTAACTTTAAGAGAGATTTTTTTTTCTTTCTTTCTTTTTTTTTTTTTTTTTAATAACATTTTCACCCATACCCTTATTAAGTAGATTGTACTATTAAGATCAGTGGTCAGGAGGGTCTGAAATTATTCTAAAAATTTTTGGGCTAAACCCTACCTTTTATTAGGTTTACTTTATCTTCAATCTCAATAATTATTCCTCAGTAATCTCTCGAACTCTTTAAATATCTCAAAAATAATCTAACCATTAATTCATTAGTAGACTGCTTGATTAACTTCAAATCGAGACAGAATTTGGTACACATCTGATTATAGTTTTACTCGAAGATTTATTTTATTCTTTTTCCTCCCCCCCAACTTAATTTCCATTGTCCCTAATGGAAGAAAAAATTAATAATAATAATTTCAAGGAAAGATACTACCTGGTAGAGTATTTGAAGGTTGGAAGTTTCATTGTTGCCATCTTCTTTCAATCTACTTCTGTTGCTTTTCTCTGGTCATACTAAAAGAACACACTAAAAGAAAGAAAGTTAAAAATAACTAATAAACTGGGTTGCCTCCCAAGAGCGCTAAGTTTAAAGTCTTCAGCCAGACTGTGCTACTTATTATGATAGTGTTGGGTTCACAAGATCAATTGATTCAACAACTTCTCCATCATTAATTTCTTCTATATATGGTTTCAAACGTTGGCCATTTACTTTGAATGTATTTCCTTGCTTAGGGTCTTTAAGCTCTACAGCTCCATAGGGAAATACTTGAGTTACTATAAAAGGTCCATTCCATCGTGAACGAAGTTTTCCAGGGAAAAGGTGTAATCTTGAATTGTAAAGCCATACTTTTTGATTTGGTTCAAAAATTTTTCTACTAATAAATTTGTCATGATATGCTTTGGTTCGTTCTTTATAAATTTTTGAGCTCTCATATGCCTCATTTCGTAGCTCTTCTAACTCATTCAATTGAAGTTTTCTATTGACACCTGCATTTTCATATCATAATTAAATTGCTTGATAGCCCAAAATGCACGGTGTTCTAATTCTACAGGTAAATGACAGGCTTTTCCAAATACGAGCCTATAAGGAGACATTCCTATGGGAGTTTTAAATGCAGTACGATAAGCCCATAATGCATCATCCAAACGTTCTGACCAATCTTTCCTATCAGGTCTCACTGTTTTCTCAAGGATATTTTTAATTTCTCTATTTGATATTTCAACTTGGCCACTAGTTTGGGGATGATAAGGTGTAGCTACCTTATGAGTAATTCCATATTTGTTCATTAATCCTTCAAAGTGTCTATTCGTGAAATGTGTACCCCCATCACTAATTATAGCCCTTGGGCATCCAAAACGACTAAGGATATTATGCTGAATAAACTTGATTACAACTTTATGATCATTGGTTCGAGTTGCCATGGCTTCAATCCATTTTGACACATAATCAACTGCCACTAGAATGTATTCGAATCCAAAAGAGGAAGGAAATGGGCCCATAAAATCAATACCCCATACATCAAAAATTTCTACAACCAAGATAGGGTTTAGGGGCATCATGTCTTTTCGAGATATATTTCCTGTTTGTTGACATTGGAGACAATTACGGCTAAATTCATGTGCATCTTTAAAAAGAGTTGGCCAATAAAACCCACTTTGTAGTACCTTTGCTGCAGTTTTCTTTCCACTAAAATGTCCTCCACAGGCAAGAGAATGACAGAAGTTAAGTATACTTTTGAATTCACTTTCGGGAACACATCGCCTAATCACCTGATCTGAACAGTACTTAAATAATTCAGGGTCTTCCCAAAAGTAATATTTGATTTGTGAGAAAAATCTATCTTTTTCTTGTTTTGTCCAGTGGGAAGGTACTTTTCCTGTTGCCAAATAATTCACAATGTGGGCAAACCAGGGAAGACTGCTATGGAAATTGAGAATAATTGCTCATCAGGAAACTTATCTCTGATTATTTCTTTATTGTATTCCACTGAGATCCTAGAGATATGATCTGCTACCATATTTTCAGAACCCTTCTTATCTAAGATTTCTAGATCAAATTCTTGTAGTAGAAGGATCCATCTAATCAGTCTGGGTTTTGTATCCTTTTTTGATATAAGATGCCTCAACGCTGCATGATCTGAATAAACTAAAACTTTAGACCCTAACAGATATGATCTAAACTTTTCTAGGGCAAACACAACTGCTAGTAATTCTTTTTCAGTGGTAGTATAGTTCATTTGTGCATCTGAAAGAGTTTTGCTAGCATAATAAATTACATGGGGTTCTCGATTGAGTTTCTGTCCTAGAACTGCCCCTACAGCATAATCAGAAGCATCACACATGATTTCAAAGGTATGGTCCAATCTGGGGGCTTGATAATGGGTGCAGTGGTCAAAGCAGTTCGAAGGATGTTATAGGCTGTTAGACAATCTTTATCAAAATTAAAAGAACTATCCTTGGTCAACAAATTACACAATGGTCGAGAAATTTTACTGAAATCTTTGATGAAGCGTCTATAAAAACCAGCATGACCAAGGAAAGATCGTACTTGTTTAACTGAGGTTGGGGGTGGTAGATTTGAGATCAATTCAACCTTGGCTTTATCAACCTCAATACCTCTCTCTGAAACAATGTGTCCAAGCACAATTCCCTCACGAACCATAAAATGGCTCTTCTCCCAACTTAGGACTAAATTCATTTCCATACATCGTTTCAGTACCTTAGTCAAGTTCTCGAGGCAGCTATCAAATGATGCACCAAAGACTGAAAAATCATCCATAAATACTTCCAAAAATTGACCAATCATATCAGAAAATATGGCCATCATACATCGTTGAAAAGTGGCTGGTGCATTACAAAGACCAAATGGCATACGTCTAAAGGCAAATGTTCCAAAGGGACAAGTGAAGGTGGTCTTTTCTTGATCTGCAGGAAATACTGGGACTTGATTGTATCCTGAATATCCATCTAAGAAACAAAAGAAACTTGTCCCGCTAGCCGTTCTAGAATTTGATCGATAAAAGGCAAAGGAAAGTGGTCTTTCCTAGTCACGGCATTCAACTTTCGATAATCTATACACACTCTCCAACTAGTTGATGTGCGAGTAGGAATTGATTCGCCCTTTTCATTTTTAATCACGGTAATACCCGATTTTTTAGGTACTACTTGGATTGGACTGACCCATTGGCTATCTGAAATTGGATAAATAATACCAGCATCAAGCCATTTTACTACTTCTTTCTTAACAACATCCCTCATGTTTGGATTTAGCCTTCGTTGCATGTCTCTATGTGGTTTGGCTTCAATTTCACTATGAATGTGGTGCATGCAAACGGAAGGGTCAATTCCCTTAAGATCAGCTATTGTCCATCCAATTGCCTCTTTATGTTCTTTAAGTACATCTACCAATTTATCTTCTTGCTCAGAGGTTAGGGTAGATGCAATGATTACTGGAAGGGTATCATTGGGTCCAAGGAATGAATATTTTAAGTCATCTGGAAGAGGTTTCAATTCTAGTTGGGGTGGTTCTTCCAAGGATGGTATTAAAGGACTTGGTTTAGTTGGAAGTGGTTCATATTTTATAGTCCAAGGCGGATGGTGTCGAACTTAGGTGGTTCTAATAACATGTTTATCTCTTTGGTATACTCATCAATATCAAAGTCATCTATTCCAAAATGTGTAAGACATGTTTGTAAAGGATCCGAATCAATCAAACTTTGGAATTTCTTATCTACTACTTCCTCTATCATGTTTACTTCATTTAAATCATACACAGGTGGTCCTTGGGAAGCATTAAAAATATTTAATCTCATCTTCTTGTTTCCAAAAGATACATCCATCACACCTGTTCTACAATTTATACATGCATTAGCAGTAGCTAGAAAAGGTCTTCCAAGGATGATGGGAATTTGGTTAGGATTACCGCTAGATTCCATATCTAACACAAGGAAGTCGACAGGAAAATAGAATTCATCCACCTTTACTAATACATCTTCCAATATTCCACGAGGTTCTTTGACTGATCTATCTGCCAATTGTAGTGTTACTGTCGTGGGTTTCAACTCTCCAAATCCAAATAACTCATACACTGAACTTGGGAGAAGGTTTACACTCGCACCCAAATCTAATAATGCTTTCTTGATTGTGAAGTTTCCTATGACACATGATATAATCGGGGTACCAGGATCTTTTAGTTTGGGTGGGGTTATTTGCTGAACAACTGAGCTGACTTGCTCAGTCAAATGGATCTTTTTTGGTATTTGTGTCTTGGCTTTCCGTTTTTGTGTGCATAGATCCTTCAAAAATTTGGCATAAGCTGGAACTTGCTTGATAGCATCGAGAAGAGGTAAGTTTATTTGGACTTGCTTAAATAACTCAAGCATCTCATTCATTTTTATATTCTTCTTATCTGAAGGCAAAGGAGATTCTAAAGCACTAGGGAATGGGGCTTTAGGTATGATTGCTTGATCATTGAATTCCTTTTCTTTTTCATTTCTTCTCTCTTCTGGTTTAGCCACTTCTAATTTCTGGGTTGGTTCAGGTGGGTTCAATGTTTTCCACTTCTGAGAGTCATGACTGATTTAGCATGTTAATTTGTCAGGACTATTGGAACCTTCAGCCATGAGGGGTTATCGATAGGCTGACTAGGTAACTTACCCTCCTCCCTTCTACTGAATGCTGTGGCTAATTGACCTATCTGAGTTTCTAGTTTTGCAATAGATTGTGTGTGGGAGTGAAGGATTTGAGTATTCATTTCTAGCCCTTTCAATGCTTGTAACACTTTGTCTTCAAAAGTAGGCTGATTATTCGGTGGAGGTTGTGGGATGTTTGGATATTGTGAATATGGCATGCTTCTAAAATTGGTTTCTTGATAATTAGGTCTGATCGATGAATTGGTTACAGGTTGAGGTTTCCAAGAAAAATTTGGGTGATTTCGCCAGCCAGGATTGTAAGTATTTGAAAATGGATCATTTCCTGTTCTAGGAGCTAATCGGGTTTGGGCTTGGTGGGCTTGCTCTTGAACAAGTTCAGGAAATTGGTATGCAGCTGGACATTCACCTATAGAATGGGTTGGACTCGAACAAATTATGCAGACCTCATGTAATTGAGTAGATGGGGAAGAGATGTTTCCAACTTGTAGAATCCGGTCAAGTTTATGGGATAATTCATCTACCTTAGTATAGATATCTGTAGAATGACCTATTTCATATATTCCACCTCTTTTAGGTTCTACGGGAGGGTCTCGACGAGCAACTGACATGTGATGTAATGAATTCTCACTCAATGTCTCAAAGAGTTGCCAAGCTTCATGTTCATTTTTTAACATAAATGTCCCACCACATGAAGCATCAACCATTTGCCTATGCTTTTCTGATAATCCATCATAAAAGCACTGAACCAGTTGCCATTTGGGTATAGCATGATGTGGACATTTTCTAATCAGTTCTTTGAATCTCTCCCATGTCTCATGGAACATTTCTCCATCTGTCTGGGAAAAACTTGTTATGGCTTTTCTAATTTGATTCGTTTTTCCTATAGGAAAATATTTCTTAAGAAATTCTCTCTGAAGATGATCCCAAGTTGAAATTATAACAGTGTCTAATGAATTTAACCAATACTTGGCTTTATCTTTTAGGGAAAAAGGGAATAACTTAAGCCTAAGTGCATCATCAGAGAAATTTTGAATCTTGACAGTTGAGCAAATTTCTAAGAATTCATCTAAGTGTTTGTAGGGATCCTCATTTGTAAGTCCATAGAAAGATGGTAACATTTGGATTACACTTGACTTAATTTCATATTGGACAGCCTCTACTGGAGGCACTTGAATGCAGGGAGAGTAGGTATACCTTGAAGGAGTGAAATACTCTTTTAACTGTCTTGGTTGATTATTTTCGTTATTAGGATCCATAATTCTGAGTCTGTTTGCTCTAATAGTTCTTTCTATCTCAGGATCTAAGGGTATAAGGTTGGGTTGCAACGATCGGCGACCAAGCATACACCCTACCAATGACTCTAAAGCAAACAATTTTTATTTATTTATTTATTTATTATAATAAAAGAAAAAGATTCTAAAGAAAATATCCTAAAAGATTCCTAGAACTAAGAGCAATGAATAATTTAATTAGGGTTTAATAATTCTTAGCAATCAAGTTAGCAAAGATTAGACTCTCTATTCTAGGTTTACCCTAGATCTAGACAGCTCCTAACTTCCAAGACCGCCTTGGAGCCCTCCAAGTCAAAAATTAGCTGATCAACTAGCCAGTTGAGGATAAGGTCCACTAGGTAAGCGAACGGAACCAATTAAGTAACCACTTTCCTTTCCTTTTCTAGACACCAGTTAAGCAGTCAATCTCGACCCGGTCCAACTCTTTTGGGTGCCTTGTCCTATTGAGCTCGAGTTCCTTAGGGGCTGATGTCTAATTAATTTTAGAGTTAAAGGTTTGGGTTAATGCAGAATGAAGGATGTGGTTTGTGGGCCAAGGAAGGGTGATGAAATCCCCACCTTATCTTGATTAGGGGTTTGTGCCCTTAAAGTTAATTATGAAATGCTATGCAACAAACAGATGTCCAACTCTTGAAATTATCAAACAAAATTAATCTAATTACTTTTTTTTAGATTTTTGTGATTAGGTTTCTAATTTCCTAATAAATTATGAGATGTCAATGGAAGAATTTTGAGTTTTGCAGAAAATAACCTAAGTCAATCTAAGCATAGAAATAAAATTATTTTTTTTTTTTTTATTTTTATTTTTTTTTTTTTTTTTTAATTTTTTTTTTTTTTAAAATAACACACTTAAGTCCCCGGCAACGGCGCCAAAAATCTGATGCGTGTCGTAGCGCAACGATTAAACACCTTAATTTCACTATTAGAATAGCGAGAGTAAGGGATCGATTCCACAGGGACTTTAGCGATTATCTTGAAATAAATTTATAAATTTAATTAAATAATTAGTAGCAAAATAATCAAGATATGGTCTATCTTATAAGAGCACGGCCGTACCCGTAGATCACGGCCCGTCCCTTTTAAGAATAGATCAGTCTAAATTATTTTCACTTAAATATAATTTAATAACAATTAACATGAATAAAAATTTTATTTCATATAAAGTAAAGAGTTATGACATTAAAAAGCAAGATTTAATTTCTAAATAAATCTTCTGCATAAAGCAGAGCAAAGAACTCCACAATGGGAACGGGGCCTCCCACGGAACCTGGAACAGCTCTCTGGCTGGAACAGAGCAAACGGACTTCAAACGGCTGGAACAGAGCAGGACTCCAAACGGATGAACACCGAACTCTCCCATGCACGCGCTGGATGATCTTCCTTGGACTCCCTTTGCTGCTATTTGTAGAAGCCCGGACGCGGTTGACGCGG
>UESW01003656.1:22106-51515 GCA_900491605.1 Calamus simplicifolius
TAGATTGCGCATATATAAGCTCAAGTCAGTTGACTCATTAAATATAATTAATTAGTAAATCGTATCTTAACTAGATTTATCAATACAAATTAATTGATAATTAATTCGATTGTTATGCATCATGTTAACCCAGATATAAGGTGATTATTTAATGAATTGCATGAATTATTCCTATGTATCTTGTAAAATACATCATCGATTTTAGATTTAATTTTCAATATACGTAAGAAATGATTCAAGTTTCGATTAACTCATTCATTGTTATGATGTAATCCATTTACCTATGTTCATATGGTTTGCCACTTCCAGCCTTTTTGTTGGCCCCTCTTAGCCCATCAGTCGATATTCGTATATAACGGCCATTGGATGGCTGTGTTGTCTCAAATTTACCCAAGTTGCTTTGTTACATCACATCACGGTGAGGACCAATAGGTCTGTGATACCCACTGAAAGATCCTTCTTGTGGATTTTTACTTAAAATATAAAATCACGGTTCAAGTGGTAAGTTGCAGGTATATCTCATTCATCAGGTATATAAGTTAAAGTAGGATGATCAAGAAAAATAATAGAGTAATAAATCAGAGAAAGTAGCCAAAGCACAGGCTTGATTACATGAAAGAATACAAATAATTGAGCGCAAGACAAGTGTCCTTTACACAGAATAGTCCTCTCAACGGATAGCTCGATAAGCCAGCAAAAGTTGAGGATACAAAATCCTCTCTTTGATCATTCTCTTTACATTAAAAACCTTAGATACCATATCCTGTCATATCCCACCAGGCATGTTATGCTCTCCATGATCTGAAATTTGTCGCCAGTTTAGATCGGCAAAACATGTCAGATCTATCAAGTCGATTGGAAGAATTTGTCCAATTAATAGAAAGATTCAGTGAGTTCTAAGCTAAGGTCATTCACATGCATGCCAAGAAGTGCTCTACAGTGAATATGATTACATCAGACATTATTTGTGTAGGGCTTCCAGCATTTCTTCACTTGATTATAATGGCGTTGTGGGGTCTTAATTTCTTACCAATTGATAAAGAAAAGGTAGACACAAAATCGCAAGTTCAATGACTAAGAGAACCAAGGAGCAATCTTGACTAGAAAAAGTTCAGAAAAGAGCTCAAATCAGAATGATAACATTGTCAACAAACTCCAAATTTAGAGGATGCCGGTTTGATCCTACAAATCTGGTATTGAAGAAAACTGAAGCACTAGATTGAATGGATGGATTCGCCGTCCTATGATAGAGGAGACATAATATTGGCATTTCAATGTTAGTAATTAGCATATGACTTTTTTTTTTTTTGTCGCCCTTGATCTATCAAAATTTTAAATACAAAAGAAACCAATGAGTGATGTGGATATAGTGGGAGAGAGATTGAACAAAATCTTTTTCATAGTAATTTCTATTACAAGAACCATTTTTTTGGTGATTTTATATCTTAGTAGCTCCCTCTTGCTGGTTCCAACAATTACTTGCATGAATAACTCATTATAATACTAACAGCTTCTTTTTAGTAGTTAATTCCAGTAGTCAACCACCAAAACATGGCCTCTTGTAAGAACGATAAGTTGTAGCTAATTATGATCGCCCCATGTATCCATAAATAAGTTATTAATTAAATTTCAAACAAGTTAATATTATGGATCACTTGTTGAAGATTAATTAATTTTAACAGTAAAACGTTCTAATGCTATCTTGATATCCATATACCAGAAGTGTAACAAAAAATTCTTTTGTTGTAAATGCTTTGAAGTTTATTTATCTGCTATTCTATTCAACTCTCCAGATCGTGCATGCAAAAGCTTATAAATCTAAGGTGCATTTTATCGGAAACTCTAGATGTAAACTTATAATAATTGGGTTCAAGTATTTAAGGGTTTTAGGTATTGTCTAAGATGTAAACTTACGATGACGCACGATCGCAGACGTGGAGCGCCGGAAGACCTGATCTGGCTGCTGGCGAGATCCTCGGACAGCCGAACGACCTGCAAGAAGTTCCAAGACCGGAGGGATTCTTCGGTGAGGATCCTCCGATGCCCAAGTCAATGATCGAGGTCACAGCCAAAGGAGGGCTCGAGAGAGCCCCCTCAGGTCCAGAGAACCCTTAGAAGTAGGGTCTCTCTGGATGGAAAAGTGAGGGAGTGCTTATTGTTAATCCATTATTGATTTTGATGATTAATAAAGGAACTGAGTATATTTATTTGATTATTAATGGATTTTATAAGTGTTTAGGACTTAAATTTATTTGATCAATTTAAAGGAATTAAGAAATGAATTTTTGAATCAAATACAATCAGAGATTTCAAAGTTTCAGAGCTTGGAGTCGACACCTAGAAAACCTGGAGCCGACCCCATGGCCAATTCAATTTTAATCTGATTTTTGATACGATCCGGAGTCGACACCTAGAGTTTCGGAGCCGACACCTAGAGTTTTCGGAGTCGACACTTACAGTGTCGGAGCCGACTCCGATGCGGGGACAAACGCTTATTTTTTGAGCATCCTAGAGCCGACACCTACAGTATTCGGGAGCCGACACCTGACGATGGCGAGCCGACACTTACTTTTTCGGAGCCGACCTCAACGAACTCAGAAATTTTTATTTTTGGTAAAACGATCTGGAGCCGACACCTGAAAAGTTGGAGCCGACTCCAACCTGACTGGGATGAAAATTTAAAATGCCAGATCAGCTCTAACGGTAATATTTCCTTTTTACCTAATTTCTAACAGATATATTTTGTTTTAGGTACACTCCAACGGCTAGTTTCATCCCAAAAACAGATTGAAGAATATCTATAAAAAGGGAGAAAAACACCAGTTTGAAAGAGAGAAAAAGAGAACAGAAAATAGAAAAATTTTAAATAAAAAATCTGAGAAACCCTGAGCCTAAAATCCAAGAAAACCTCAATTCAATCCTTCCACTCCAAAAAGCTCAAAGAGGAATCCAAGGCGCCCAAATCAAAAAATCGTTGAATTTCCTAAATTAAAGTAAAAGCTCTGTTTCTTCCATTTCCAATCTTCTCAACTGCAACGACTGTGAGGGATTAAAGCTGAGGTTTGATTCATCATTCCAAACGAAGAAGAGGAAAAGAAGAAAAGAAGAAAAGCTCAAAGCCAAACAACTTCAAATCAGGCTTTTCTAAACTTATTTCTTATTTTTGAATATTTGCTCATTGAGGAGCTGTGTATCTTTGAAAAACTATATCTTTTTGTTTGTGCCTAGTTCAATCAAAGGGATTGAACTAGTGGAGGTTGTATACCTTGGGTCAAGCTAGATTAGCTGAGTTTAGGGTTGTGCTGGTGAGTCCGAAAAATCGGCTGGTTCGTTGTGATCCCGGGTAAAACAACAAGTTTGGGTTTGTGAGCTTGTAAAACAACTCGGCTGTAATCGAGGAGATTATAGTGTGGACCCAAGTGGATCTTGGGAGTGGACGTAGGTATGGATACACGAACCACTATAAAATCTTTGTGTTTGTCGTGCTTCTATTGTCTTTATCTCTATCTCTATCTCATTGATTGTGCTTTATATTGCATTGCATTTACTTTCATTCATCTTAAGCAAACAATTTTATTTTGAGGTTAAATTTTTTAAAGAACCCAATTCACCCTCCCCCCCTCTTGGGTTGTCATCTGGGCCAACACTTATATTAGCATACCTGAATCTCTTGTGGACTTACCCTTTTATAGGCCGTTGAAACCTGCATGAGTTCAGGCGCATGACATTCCGCGAGTAGGGAATGTCTGCGGGACACGTGGGGGTTACGTGAGCTTGAGCTAGTTGGTGGGTCCTGTCCCATCGAAAAGGGAGAGACAGTGGTTGGTGAGCCAGGTCCCATCAGTCGGCAAAATCGGCTGGTAGGTGGGTCTGGTCCCATCAACAGCGTGGTCAGGAGATTCTAGTCTGAGCGGGTCAGACAGTTGATGGTTTTAGCAGGCGCAGGGCCAACCTAAAGAGGTCGGGGCCGCCATGGTCAGCTTTGGAGAAGCCGGGGCCACCGAGGGCCGACCTTAGGAGGTCGGGGCCGCCATGGCGCGCCTTGGAGAAGCCGAGATGGATGGGGCCGACCTGGGGAGGTCGGGGCCGCCACGATGCGCCTTGGAGAAGACGGGGCCGCCGGGGGCCGGCCTTAGGAGGTTAGAGCCGCCACAGCGCGCCTTGAGGAAAACGGGGCCGTCGGGGGCTGGCCTTAGGAGGTCAGGGCCGCCATGGCATGCCTTAAAGAAAACGGGGCCGCCGGGGGCCGGCCTTAGGAAGTCGGAGCCGCCACGGTGCGCCTTGGAGAAGCCGGGTGGTCGGAGCCGACCTGGGGAGGTCGGGGCCGCCACAGCGCACCTTGGAGAAGACGGGGCCTGTCGGGGGCCGGCCTTAGGAGGTCGGGGCCGCCACGGCGCGCCTTGGAGAAGACGGGGCTGACGGGGGCCGGCCTTAGGAGGTCGGGGCCGCCACGGTGCGCCTTGGAGAAAACGGGGTGCCGAGGGCCGGCCTTAGGAGGTCGGAGCCGCCACGGCGCGCCTTGGAGAAGACAGGGCTGACGAGGGCCGGCCTTAGGAGGTCGGGGCCGCCACGGTACGCTTTGAGGAAAACGGGGCCGCCGGGGGCCGGCCATAGGAGGTCGAGGCCGCCACGACGTGCCTTGGAGAAAACGGGGCTGCCGAGGGCCGGCCTTAGGAGGTCGGAGCTGCCATGGAGTGCCTTGGAGAAGCCGGGGCAGTCGGGGATGACCTGGAGAGGTCGGGGCTGCAACGGCGCACCTTGGAGAAGACGGGGCCTGCCGAGGGCCGGCGTTAGGAGGTTGGGGCCGCCACGGCGTGCCTTGGAGAAAACGGGGCCGCCGGGGGCCGGCCTTAGGAGGTCGGAACTGCCACGACGCACCTTGAAGAAGATGGGGCCATCGGGGGCCGGCCTTAGGAGGTCAGGGCCGCCACAGTGCGCCTTGGAGAAGCCGGGGCGAACGGGGCCGACTGGGAGGTCGGGGCCGCCCGGCGCACCTTGGAGAAGATGGAGTTGACGGGGCTGCACTTGTGTCACGTGGTTAATTTTTCATGATTACCCCTATGACTTTATTGGCCACATCACTGTCACATCAGATGCCTCTCCGCTCCTGAGCGCGAAGGGCCACGTGCCAGTTGCCCTTTGGGTGATAGGAGCGCAAAAATTCAAAGGCTATGACAGCTAACTTTAGGCACTTTAAATGGTGGGCAAATTGGTGCGCCTTCCTGAAGCGACGTCGCCTCGAAGATCTTCCGTAATCATGTGGTTGGTGGGCGCTAACGTCAGTCCCGATCGATTTGAGGGGGTGCTCCTCGGAGGATGGGAAAAAGGTAAGGGTCATCATTACTGCTCCGTGCTTCAAGCATCACTATTGGCCGGAGACTCTGCTCCTTGGTGGAATCGAGGCGGGGCACCTTGATCGCAGGCAAAATGGTCAGTGCTTTGGGATGCGGCGTAATAGGCGAGGGCCACGTGGCTAATCTTGGGGTCGAGCGGTTTGAAATTGGGGTATAAAAGACGCCCCCGGGCCTGGGAGGAGAGTTTATACTACATTGCTCTCTTGCCTTCTTCCCTCTCGAGCTTCCTTGCAACCCGAGACCTTCAGCCTTCGTCTTCTTAACAAATCCCCAGGTTAGTTTTTATTTTTCACCTTCAACCTTTGATCCATGGACCATAAAGCCATTAGAGAGGGTAAGAGACCAGTAGTAGATCCACCCTCTTCCCCGGTGAGAGCAGTTCCCATTTCCTTCCAACGCCCGGCGCCCTCTCCGACAACTAGCCTTGACCTGGCGGGGCCGGGGGGGATCGCTTTCACCATGACCCCTGAGGAAGTAGAGGCCATTAGGACTACGTATAAGGTCCCAGACTTCATTCATTTGTCCGCACCTGGCCCTGAAGACAGAGTGAACTCCGTCCTCCCCGGACGAGTTGCTCTGTACGAGGAGTTTTTGAGGTGCGGGCTACGGCTTCCTTTCCATCCCTTCTTCTTAAACCTCTTGAATTGGTATAGGTTAGTACCGACGCAGTTGACTCCGAATTCGATTCGGATCTTCTGCGCCTTCGTCATCCTTTGCCATTTTCAGGGGTCCACGGCCAGCCTGTCCTTATTCCGAGCTCTTTACAAACTTCGCCGCCAGGGTGAGGGGGCCTGGTGGGTGTTTACCGCCAGGCCGGGCAGGGCTCTCCCATTGGGTCTTTCGTCCAAAATTAGGGGTGGAAGTCTCGGTTTCTTTTTGTCCATATAGAGGGAGTGAGGACCGAATGGGGGGAACCGGACGTGAGCTCCAATAAAAATTCGGCCATAAGTGATAAGGATGAGGAGCTCTTCCGCTATTTCTCTAACTCCTAGATTCCTTCCTACAAGGACCTCCTATCCGAGGAGAACTTGTACGAGGCCGAGCTGGCTCCTGCAGTCGGTGAGCACAGAAATCCTTCCTTCTGGCCCTCGGTCGGATGTGGCTTTTGCCCATTTTATAGAAAATTTTCCCCTTTTCTCCTTATTCTTCTTTTTACGTACTAACCTTTATTTTTTATGTAGCCATGAAGTTTTCTGTGGAGAAATTTGAGGCCCTCGCACGCCAAAAGAAACGAGCGGCTGACGAGCAGGCAATGCCGGTCAAGAGGGTGCGAAGGGGGGCTCGCGCTGAACCGGTCGAGGCACCAGAAGCCCCCCAGTTCAGGTACCCGTGGAGGAGCCGACCAGGGAGGCACCGGCTGAAGGAGGAGTCCTCGGGCCAGCTAGGGTCGAGATGGAAGAGGGGGAGATCCCTGCCACCACCGAGACTGCCATGGTGGTCTTGGATCCCAAAGAGGAAGCCCCTGCCATCACCGAATTTGCCAAGGCGGGGCAGGTAGCAGTCGCTAGAAGCCCTCTGGCTCCCGCTGAGCCAGAGACGGAGAGGGTGCCTCCCATGTTAGGAGAGGAAGAGGTCGTCGCTAGAAGCCCCAGTGCCAGGGCGAGGAGGTCCAGTGGGCAGCAGGCCGGGCCGGGGAGCTCGTCCCGGTGATCCGCGCACTGGTCGACCCAGTGGATGGCGGACGAGACGTCGGGAGGACCGCTATGACTGGTGTCCAGGCTATCCACCACGGAGGATGCTGCGCGGGCCGTGACCCTCCTATCCAGAGTGAGAACCTCGGAAACTAACGAGGAGATAGGGAGGCAATCTCATGCCGCCATCCTCGACATGGTTATGGTCAACGTGCTCGAGGTAACCTTTCGAACGTAGCCTCCTTTTGACCTACTTTGGTCGATATGTGGCTGATGGGCCTTCTTGGTGCAGTTGGCCAACGGGGCCTTTTCCCTTCACACAGCGGCGACTCATACAGGGGAGGCGCTCGCGCTGACCATTAGGCGGGCCAAAAAATACAAGGAGCAGGCCCACGCGCTGTCCGAGAAGTTGGCTCGGCAGTAGGAGGAGGCCAAGGTCCGAGAGGAGGACCTAAGCGGCCGGGTGAAGGAGGCCGAACACCGAGCCAAAGCTGAGGGCGTTCGTGCCTCCACGGCGGTGCCCCAGCTTTCCCTCGTCTCATCTAGGATGGACTCAGCTAGGGCCGAGGTGGAGGAGCTTCACCGCCAGCTCCAGCTTGCAGAAGACCGGGCCGACATGGCGGCAGACGAGGCTCGGGCAGCAATGGGGAGAGCTGCCGCGGTGGAAGCAGCAGCGGTTGATGCTGTCCACCAGCGGGCCAGGGCGGAGGCTCATGCCAGCGAGGCCGGGGCCCGTGCCGAGGAAGCGGAGGATAAGGCCCGGGAGGCTAAGGCACGCGCCAAGGAGGCTGAGGCTGAGGCCGAAGCGTGAGTCCGGGAGGCCGAGGCCAGGGCGGAGATGCAGATTCGGGAGGCCTGGGCCAAGGCGGAGGCTCGTATCCAGGAGGCCGGGGCCAAGGCTGTTGCCGACTTTAAGGCTTCAGCGGAGATCGAGCAGGAAGTTTTGGAGGCCAGCTTTGTCGCTTATACAAAAGGCTTCGAATCCTGCAAGGAGAAAGTGTCCGCGATCTTCAATATCAACAGCTCCGACCTCGAAAAGATTCAGCCTGGGGGTCCTGGTGACGAGGAGGCGGCGGAGGAGGAAGAGGCCAAAGAGGAGCCGGTGCCAAATGGGCCTTAGGAAATTTGTACTTTTCTTCTTCCCTTGTACTCGACCATAGGTCGAATTTTGTAACCATTAAAGCGACTAATGGAAAGAGAACCATTTTCTGAATGTTTTGCTCCCCCATTGTAAGGCGTCATTTGTGTTGAAAGTGCCGTGGCATATCCTGGCATTCATATCTGGTGGCGTCCAAATAGGTTCACAGGAGTTCGCACCGCTGAATAGACTTGTAGGTAGTTGAGGTAACTTAACGCCGGCCACCATCATTTAGGATTTTTAAGCTTTCTTTTTGTTGTTTGTCTCTGTGGCGGCCGAATGTACGGTAAACTTGCGAACTTAGGAATCCACTTGAACGGCCGCGGAGCCGTTGAACCCATGGGGGTACTTTGGTGATTAATTTCGAAGGTGGCGCTGGCGGGCCAAGTCCACCGGGGGTGGCGTGAAGCTGGACGACACCTTTCTAGTCAAGACATCGATGGATTCCATCTTTGGACTGTTTCGACTATGGTGAGACCAGAGCGCAAGCCCGAGGCTGGTGCCGGGGCGAACGCCTAGCTCTTTTAGAGACTGTTAAGATAGAATCATGGCTGTCAGAAGCCTCCCAAGCCTCGGAGGGCGGTCTGAGGGTTGAAAGTTGTCGGGTTCCTTTTGAATCGCCTCGAGGGTTTAAGAACCACTGCGAGGGGTGACTCGACCGGTTACGAAGCCTTAGGGATTTGAACGACTCGGGGGCACCTCCATGCCGGGGCTGAGTGGTATCCCATGGGCCGCGATGCCGACAAGATCCTTTTGAACCACCTCGGGGGTTTAAGAACCACTGCGAGGGGCAACTTGACCGGTTACGGAGCCTTAGGGATTTGAACGACTCGGTGGCACCGCCGTACCAGGGCCCAGTGGTATCCCATTGGCCACGATGCCGGCGAGGTCTTTTTGAACCACCTCGGGGGTTTAAGAACCGCTGCGAGGGATGACTCGACTGGTTACGGAGCCTTAGGGATTTGAATGACTCGGGGGCATCGTCGTGCCGGGGCCGAGTGATATCCCATGGGCTGCGATGCTGGTGACGTCCTTTTGAACCACCTCGGGGGTTTAAGAACCGCTGCGAGGGGCGACTCGATCGGTTACAGAGCCTTAGGGATTTGAACGACTCGGGGGCACTGCCGTGCTAGGGCCGAGTGGTATCCCATGGGCCGCGATGCCGGTGAGGTCCTTTTGAACTGCCTCGGGGGTTTAAGAACCGCTGCGAGGGGTGACTCGACCGGTTACGGAGCTTTAGGGATTTGAACGACTCATGGGCACCGCCGTGCTGGGGCTGAGTGGTATCCCATGGGCCGCGATGCCGGTGAGGTCCTTTTGAACCACCTCGGGGGTTTAAAAACCGCTGCGAGGGGCGACTCGATCGGTTACAGAGCCTTAGGGATTTGAATGACTCGGGGGCACCGCCGTGCCGGGGCCGAGTGGTATCCTATGGGCCACGATGCCGACGAGGTCCTTTTGAATCGCCTCGGGGGTTTAAGAACCGCTGCGAGGGGTGACTCTTCCGGTTACGGAGCCTTAGGGATTTGAATGACTCGGGAGCACCGCCGTACCGGGGTCAAGTGGTATCCCATGGGCCGTGATGCCGACGAGGCCCTTTTGAACTGCCTTAGGGGTTTAAGAACTGCTGCGAGGGGCGGCTCGTTCGGTTACGGAGCCTTAGGGATTTGAATGACTCGGGGCACTGTCGTGCCGGAGCCGAGTGGTATCCCATGGGCCGTGATGCCGGCGAGGTCCTTTTCTGAGATCTGGTCTTTGGGTGCAAGGAAGAGATGACTTTGGTGTTGAAGAAGATCCATTATTTTTTACATCCTAGAGAGGCACATCATTGATAATATCGACGGAGGTTGTCCGCATTCCAGGTATGCGGGATGGGTCGGCCATTGAGCTCTTCAACTTTGTACACTCCTTGATGGAGTGCCTCGGTGACGCGGTAAGGACCCTCCCAATTGGCGGGCAGTTTGCCCCCCTCCATTGGCTTGGACACCTCAGTCTTCCCTAAAACTAGATCTCCAGGATGAAACACCCTGGGACAGACTCGGGCATTATAATACCTAGCTGTCCGCTGACGAAAAGTAGCCATGCGCAGTCGCGCCCAGTCATGCACTTCGTCAATGAAGTTGAGATTCGCTCTCAGCTGGGTAGAGTTGTCTTCCTGGTTGTAGGACTCCACCCTTGGGCTTGGTAGTCCGATCTCCACAGGGATGACTGCCTCGGATCCAAAAGTTAGACTAAATGGGGTCTCGCCTATCGGGGCCCTTGGGGTTGTGTGGTAGGCCCATAACACACTAGGAAGTTCTTCTACCCAACGGCCCTTGGATCCGTCCAGCTGAGTTCGGAGCCCCCTGAGGATGGTGCGGTTCATGACCTCGGCTTCCCTATTGGTCTGCGGGTGGCCGACAGAGGTGAATCGGTGGTGGATGCCCAGCTCGTCATAGAAGGCTTTGAATGTGGCATTGTCAAACTGATGGCCACTGTCGGTGATGAGGGTGTGAGGTAGGCCGAAGCGACATATGACCGACTTCCAGAAGAAGGATTTAACCTTGCTCTCAGTGATCTTGGCCAACGCCTCAACCTCGACCCATTTGGTGAAGTAGTCGATGGCAACAATCAGAAACATTCGCTGCCCTGAGGCCGGAGGGAATGGCCCGAGGATATCCATTCCCCACTGGGCAAAGGGTCATGGGGCCGAGAGTGGATTCAGAGGAACAGAGGGTCGGTGCTGGACATGCGCATGGCGCTGGCAGCCGTCACACTTTTGAACTAACTTGGCTGCATCATCCCTCATGGTGAACCAGAAGTACCCTTGCCGGAGGGCTTTTTGGGCTAAGGATCTGCCCCCCAGGTGGTTCCCACAGATGCCTTCATGGATCTCTCTGAGAATGTAATTAGCATCGCCAGGTCCCACACACTTGAGCAGGGGTAGGCGAACGACCTCCGGTATAGGCGTCCGTCCAGAAGGGTGAATTTGGAGGCTCTCCACTTAAGTAGTTTAGCTTCATTGCGATCATCGGGGAGGGTGCCGTCTGTGAGATAGCGGACGTAGGCATCCATCCATGTCGGCTCTTGGATGAGTGGGAGGATGTTGGCCCAGATGGCAACCCAAGAGGGGAGGGGTGAATTGGGTTCTTAAGAATTTAACCTTTTTAAACTATGTGCTTTGGAATAAATGAAATTAAGTGTAGGATAAATATTAAGCACAAATAAAGAGATAGAGCGAGAGAGTCATAACACGGCAAACATAAGGATTTTATAGTGGTTCAGTGTATCCAACACCTACGTCCACTCCCAAGTATCACTTGGGTCCACACTATAATCTACTTGATTACAACCGAGTTGTTTTACAAGCTCACAACTCAAAACTTATTATTTTTCCCGGGATTACAACGAACCCAGCTGGTTTTTCAGGCTCACCAGCCACCAGCACTAAACCCAACCACAAGCTATCCTTAGCTTGTACCGAGATATACCACCTCCACTAATTCAATCCCTTGATTGAACTAGCAAACAATAAATGAGAATAGAGTTTAAGTACACAGTAGCTCCTCAAATGAGCAAATAAACAAAGTAATAAACAAGGTTCAGAAAAGCCTGTTTGAAGATCTTTGAATGTGTGCTTTTCTTCTTTTCCTCTTCTCCTTTGAAAGATTGAATCAGGGCCTCAGCTCAGATTCTTCAGAAACTTGCAGTTGAGAAGATGAGGATTTGGGGCTTTTGCTTTCTCTTTTCAAATGTTGGAAATCTCCTTGATTTAAACTTGAGAAGCTTGTGGATTTCTCTTTGAGCTTTCTGAGGATGATGGATTTGAACTTTGACTCTTCCCTCTTTGATTTCTTGCTCAAGATATCTCGGATTTTTCAATATATTTTCTCTCTATTTCACCACATTCAAACGTACGGTTTTTCCCTTTTTATTGATTTCTTAATCCAGGATTTAGGTGGGAAATATAGCCGTTGGAGATGTTTGGATTCTTCTACACACAAAGAAAATAGCCATTAGAGGTTATGTGAAAAGAAATCTTACCGTTGAAGTATATTCTGACAGATAAAAAATTCATTCCTGACAGGTTGGAGTCGACTCCAACTTTTCAGGTGTCGACTCCAAGTCGGGTGTTCAAAATAGTAAAGAAAATGTTGTTGGAGAGTCGGCTCCGAAAAAGATAAGTGTCGGCTAGTCACTTTCGGGAGTCGGCTCCGGAAACTGTAAGTGTCAGCTTAGAAAAGTCCATAAAATACGCTCTCTATTCTCAGGTTAGAGTCGGCTCCAGAAACTCAGGTGTAGGCTCCCAAAATCTCAGGTGTCGGCTCCCGAATTCTATGTGTCGGCTCCAGAAACTGAAACAGAATGCACTTCTCTGTATCTCAGGTTGGAGTCGGCTCCGAAACCTTGGGTGTCGACTCCGGACCGTGCCAAAATCCCAAAAACTTTCTGATACGCCTTGGGGTCGGCTCCTGACCATTTGGGTGTCGACTCCATGCTCTGAACTTTGAAAATTTCTTTTAAAATATTGATTCAAAACATGTTTCTTTATCCATTTTGATTGATCAAACATTTTAATCCTTGAAACACTTGTTAAATCTATTAGTAACAAAATGAATATACTCATATCTTTTATTAATCATCAAAATCAATAATTGGGTCAACAATCTTCCCCTTTTTGATGATTATAAAAACATTGAGTATATGCATGATTAAACAATAAGATTTTCAAATCAAATTTCTCAAATATTTATTCCTCACAAGTAAGCTCCCCCTGAATGAGGTAGCTCCCCCTATGATGCTCAGTTTAACATATTCTTCCTTTTAACAGTAAACTTTTAATGTTTGATACCAATTAAACAATTATATCTATTTTAACATCTATTCATCCTTTCAATGCATATATAGAATTGAAATTTCAATTACTTCTCCTTATGTGCAATTAATTTGATTTAATGCATATACAAAAGCTAAATACTTCTCTTTTTTTGTTTTACATTCAATGCATATACGATTATTAAATACTTGATTACTTCTCCCCCTTTTTTGTAATCAACAAAAAGGTCAAGAAGTTTCAAGTGAAATGACAAAATTGATAGTTACTTCAAAGATCAAAAGACATTCATTAAGTATCAAATAAGTTCATTACATCAAGAAATCAAGCATTACATCATTTTACAAAATGAAACTTCATTACATCAACATCAAACTAGACTAAACATCATCTTTCAATAATATCAAAGAAATTTCATTACAAGATAATCAAAAGTTAGTTCTAATACGTCTTTGCAATTCTTCTACTATTCTTGCCATTCCTTACTCTGAGTCTTGACAAAAGCCTTCAGTCTTTTATCAACAAATGTACATGTAGATGCAATTTTATCCTGAAGCTCAGCATTACATTTGGAATAAGTCTCTGAGTCTCCACCAATATCTTTAAGTTCTTCGAAAATGTTCTTGAGATCATTCTTTAAGGATTCAGTGGAGGCTCCAAGTGTAGATTCAATTATTCTAACTCTTTCATCCAAAGAATAGAGTGTCTCTCTCAAGTTCATGAACTGGCTATCTAACTCAGATTTCATCTCTTCCTTGTAAGTGGCAAAAATACTTCTAAGCTGTTCTAACTGAATATCTGAAAAACCAACAGATGACAAAACAAAAGCAGAAGGAACAGGTGGAGCTGGAGGTATATCCTGACTGGGCTCTAGTGAGCTGTGTCTCATAGATGGTCCTGCCTCAGAAGGGCCAGGCACATTAGTCTCAGCAACCCTGTCGCCAGTATAACCTTTTCTCTCCCATTTACTATCTACTTTCACAAAACCCATCCTGTGCACAGTGGCTAAGCTGTAGTAGTCAGTGTGCCTTAGGTTCTTCGAAGGCTCATTTTCAGAAATAAATACTCCTTGACTCCTAAAAACCAAGGTTATGATCATTCCATAAGGCAGTGAAGATCTCTTCTTGCCCCCGGCCTCAGCTATATACCATATCATCATCCCAGCAAGATTTATAGGCTGACCTGTCAAGATATTGTCCATGACAACAATGTCTCGCTCTAAGACATACTCAAAATGACCAGTCTTGGGAAATAGAATCCTACTGCAGATGTTATGTAACAGTCTAAGCTCAAGTGGCAATTGGTTTGCCCTAACCTCTTCAAATTCAGTTATTTCTCTTCCTAACATTCTTGATAGAGCAGCTGATCTCTCACTATGAATGTTTGCAACAAATCCAGTGACAGGAATACTTAACAGATTTCCTAAAATTTGAAAAGTAAGATGAATTCTCTTTCTCTTACTGAACTGACAATCCCACCGTCTCCTCTAGATAAATTCAGATAAAATTCTTTGACAAGAGCTGGATAAGTAGGAACATCCAAAGAGCAAACTTTATCCCAACCGAGTTCTTTAATCTGTCTACCAATGTCAAAACCCTTAGTTTCAAAGAAATCAAAATCAATTTTCCTACCCATGGTAATAACTCGCCCAACTAGGGTATCTACCTGTGGAGATGAGGGGCCACGATTATTTGATGGAGTTGATGAAGAATCATCACTAGGAGTGGGCTCACGGATGGGATGCCTCACCGTATGCTTTCTTGTAGCAACGGGAGCATCAAAGACCGATTCCCTACGCTTAGGTGCCATAGAAATCTTAGGGAATGATTGATTTGGGGAGTATTTGGCTTTGGGAAGATTGGAGAGGGTTTGGAGAGGATTTGGAAAGGGTTTGAAGAAGATAAAAATCATGAAGGTGTCGACTCTGCCATAATAAAGTCAATTTGGGACCACCAGGTGTCGACTCCTGCAAAGTCGGGTGTCAACTCCAAGTCGCTAACACAGTTAGCGCCCGAAATGGAGTCGGCTCCACTTAAGTGGGTATCGGCTCCAAGGTCAGAGATCGAGAGCGACACAGAAGAGGTGTCGACTTCTCAAATTAAGGTGTCGACTCCACTAATAGTTTCAGAGAAAAATAAATGAGTTTCAAACAGCTGAAACTTGTCAAGATAAAATCAATAAATTTTTGAAAAAATCTTTGAAATATGGAGAATCAAATTACTTAAATGACTAGATAAATTATCCTTAAAAATATGAAAGGAATCTCAATAAATTGATAGAAATCTAGATAGTCATTCCTTAGGGCTTCAAAGTCATTCCAAAGGATCACAAATCCCTAATTCATCTCTAAGATAACAAAATCTCTCTTCACTCAAAGGTTTTGTAAATATTTCAGCTAATTGTTCTTCAGTACTAACATAATCAAGGCAAATTTCATTATTAGCTACATGTTCTCTTATAAAATGATATCTAATTTCAATGTGTTTAGTTCTTGACTATTAGATTGGATTCTTAGTTAAATTGATTGCACTTGTATTATCACATCTAATAGGAGTTTTATCAAGTGTTATGCCATAATCTTCAAGTTATCGCTTAATCCAAAGGATTTGAGCACAGCAACTTCCAGCTGCAACATATTCTGCTTCAGCAGTAGATAATGCAACCGAATTTTGCTTTTTGCTAAACCAAGAGATTAAGTTACTTCCTAAGAATTGACATGTACCACTTGTACTTTTCCTATCTAGTTTACATCCAGCATAGTCAGAGTCAGAATATGCAATTAAGTTTAGTGTTGAGTCTCTAGAATACCATAATCCTACATTCTTAGTTCCACTTAGATATCTTAAAATTTTTTTCACAACAATTAAGTGAGATTCTTTAGGTTCTGATTGAAATCTAGCACATAGACAAATAGCAAACATGATATCTGGTCTACTTGCTGTTAAGTAAAGTAGAGATCCGATCATACCTCTATAGTATTTTGATCTACCTTCTTACCATCTTCATCTTTGTCTAATTTGCATGAAGGACTCATAGGTGTTCCAAGGGGTTTGATTGATTCCATTCCAAACTTCTTGAGAAATTCCTTTGTGTACTTTATTTGGTTGATGAAAATCCTCTTTGTTTTGTTTGATTTGTAGTCCTATAAAGAAATTGAGTTCTCCCATCATGCTCATTTCGAATTCACCCTACATTAACTTAGCAAATTCTTGACACAAGAGATTGTTAGTAGCACCAAATACAATATCATCTACATATATTTGTACTACTAATAAGTCTTTATCTTTTCTTTCAAAAATAAGGTTTTATCTACATTTCCTCTGGTAAAATCATTTCAATCAAAAATTTGCTTAACCTATCATACCAAGCTCTAGGTGCTTGTTTTAAACCATATAGTGCTTTGTGCAATTTTAAAACATGATTTGAAAATTCATGATCTTCAAAATCAGGTGGTTGTTCCACAAATACTTCTCATTTATAAAATCATTTAAAAATGTACTTTTAACATCCATTTAAAATAAGTTTATGTTCATATGACATGCAAATGCAAGTAGTAATCTAATTGCTTCTAATCTAGCTACAGGTGCAAAAGTTTCATCAAAATCAATACATTTTTCTTGATTATATCCTTTTGCAACTAATCTAGCTTTATTTCTAATTACTATTCCATTTTCATCCAATTTATTTCTAAATACCCATTTAGATCCTATGACTGAATGACCTTTAGGTCTATCAACTAAGGACCATACATTATTCCTAGTAAATTGATTTAATTCTTCTTGCATGGCTAGCATCCAATTACTATCTTTTTCAGCTTCTTCAACAGTTTTAGGTTCAATTTGAGATACAAATGCAAGATGATTATTGATATTCCTCATAGATGACCTAGTTCTTACTCCTTGAGATGGATCACCAATAATCAATTCCTTTGGATGACCATAGGCATATCTCCAATCTCCAAGAAGATCTACTTCATTATGATTAGTATCAATATCATCAATCCTAGGTGAATCATTATCTTTAGCTTCTTGTTCATGATCTGAAGATACATCTATATTTAATTTTTTAATATCTCTTTCTAGTATATTTGTATCTTCCTCATCATCAAATTTTTGTGAACTTGATGCTAAAGACTCATCAAAAGCTATGTGAATAGATTCTTCTACAGTTAAGTTTTTCTTGTTAAATACTCTATAGGCTTTAATAGTTCTTGAATATCCTAAGAATATGCCTTCATCAGATTTTGCATCAAATTTACCAAGATTATCTTTTCCATTATTATGAATAAAATATTTACAGCCAAATACATGAAAATAACATATCTTTGGTTTTCTATTATTCCATAATTCATAAGGTGTTTTCTTAAGGATTGGCCTAATTAGGGCTCTATTAAGAATGTAACATGCCGTGTTTATAGCTTCCACCCAGAAGTACTTTGCTAGGTTGCTTTCACATAGCATGGTACGGGCCATATCTTCTAGAGTCCTATTTTTTCTTTCTACAACTCCATTTTGTTGTGGTGTCCTAGGTGCAGAAAAATTATGATGAATGTCATGTTCTGTGCAGAAATTTTCAAATAAGTGATTTTCAAATTCAGTTCCATGATCACTTCTAAGAGACACTATGGTGTTGTTTTTCTCATTAGTGACTTTCTTAAAAAAATTTAGAAATATTGAGAAAGTCTCATCCTTATGAGCTAGAAATAATACTCAAGTGTATCTAGAATAATCATCTACTATCACAAGACCATATTTCTTTCCTCCTAGACTAGCGGTTCTAGTAGGTCCAAAAAGGTCCATATGAAGTAGCTCTAATGGCCTAGAAGTGGAAACTATAATTTTTGATTTGAAAGAATTTCTAGTTTGTTTGCCTAATTGACATGCATCACAAATTCTGTTATTTTCAAAATCTAGCTTCAGAAGATCTTTAACTAAATCCATTTTAATTAATTTTAAAATTAGGTGTGTGCTTGCATGACCTAATCTACGATGTCATAACCATCCAATCTCATTAGCATTAGCATTGTTAGCTACTAAGCAATGATTATTAGTAGACAAATTGTCTAAATCAATTCAGTATACATTGCCATTTCTATTGCCAATAAATACAATGATATTATCAATGGGATTAGAAACAGTGCAGATAGAAGCTTCAAATGAAACTTTGAAACCTTTATCACACAATTGGCTAATACTAATTAAATTATGCTTTAAGCCATCTACATATAAAACATTTTCTATAAAAGTAAAGGGAGTTATCTGAATTTTACCAAATCCTATAATTCGGCCTTTATCATTATCTTCAAATGTGACAACTCCTCCTCTTTTATCTTTAAGGGTGATGAATTGCTCCTTGTCACCCGTCATGTACCTTGAGCAGCCGCTATCAAGATACCACTTTCATTTTGATCTTTTGGCCGCAAGACACTCCTGCAAGGTAATCAAACTTTCTGTTTAGGTACCCCAAGCTTTCTTGGGTCCTTCATGGTTAGTAGCAACAAAGATTGTTCCTTTAGGAACCCATATTTTCTTTCCTTTACTACTTAAATTCTTGTTAATTTTCTAAAATTACATTCATAAGCTTTATATCCCTTTTTGTTACAACAATAACATGAAACATCATTCTTATCCCGTTCTTTTCTAAAAAAGTTTTTAACATACTTTTGTTTCTTATTAGGTCTATACCCTAATCCAGCCTTATCAAATACAGCCCTTTGATTACTCAATAGCAAATTAAGTTTTTCAGAGCTATATGTAAATTTATCAACTATATTTCTATATTTATCAACTTCTCTCTTTAAATTAACATTTTCATTAGAAATTAACTCTTTATCTTTTAGCAAATTTTATTTTCAGATTTTAGTTTTTCAACTTCCTGAGTTAGTTTATCTTTCTCTTCGGCAAGATTTAAATTATCATTTTTTAAAGATTTATTCTTCTTTTTTAAAGCTTTAAAATCATTGACTAATTCATTAAATGCATCATATAATTCTTCAAAAGTAAAATCATCATAAGGTGTTTCAGAACTTACCTCATTGTCGTTGTTTACCATAAAGCAAATGTTTGCAACTTCTTTTTATTCCTCCTCGGATGAGTATTCATCACTTTCACTCCATGTTGCAATATATGCATTTTTCTTCTTCTTGTGCCCCTTTTTCAGTTGAGGACAATCATATCTAAAGTGCCCCGGTTTCTTACATTCATAACATATGAGGGGGTCTTTCTCTTTTTCTTTATCCTTGTCCTTCTCTTTTTTCTTTTCTCCTTCCATTTTTGTTCCATATCTTTTCTTATGGAAGGGTCTCCTTCTTTGCATAAATTTCTTAAATTTCCTAGTAAGGAGAGTTGTCTCCTTATCTTCCTCTTTTTCCTCACTGCTGCTTATTTCCTTTTCTGCAGCTTTAAGGGCAATTGTTTTCTTTTTTTTAACTTCCTCCTCTTGATGTTGCTTCATGGTCAGTTCATGGGTCATCAATGATCCAAGTAGCTCCTCCAAAGGTAAGATATTGAGGTCATTGACTTCTTGGATAGCAGTTACCTTTGCTTCCCATGTCCTTGAAAGAGACCTAAGAATTTTACGAACCAATTCAGAGTTAGTGTAGGTCTTGCCAAGACTTTTTAGACCATTTACAATATCAGTAAATCTAGTGTACATGCATGTGATGGTTTCATTTTGTTCCATGCTAAACAATTCATACTTGTGCACTAGAATATTGATTTTAGATTCTTTAACTTGGTTAGTACCCTCATGGGAACTTCTAATCTATCCCAAATTTCTTTTGCGGAAATACATGTAGAAATTCTATTGAACTCATTTGCATCTAAAGCACAATATAAAACATTCATGGCTTTTGCATTAAGCTGAGCCATTTTTCTATCGTTCTCATTCCAATCCCTTTCGGGTTTAGGAACTATTGAACCATCTACCAAGTGTGTGGGTGTGCTTGGTCCATTAATGATTACACTCCAAAGTTCATAATCTAAAGCTTGAATAAAAATTTTCATTCTAGCTTTCCAATAAGAATAATTTGAACCATTAAAAAAATGAGGTATATTAGTAGAATGACCTTCAGCAAATGACGATCCAGCTTGAGCTGCCATTTGGATCTTTAGCTCTTGATCGTGTGATCAAATAAATAATGAGCACAAGCTTTGATACCAATTGTTGGCCCAGATGGCAACCCAAGAGGGGGGGTGAATTGGGTTCTTAAGAATTTAACCTTTTTAAACTATGTGCTTTGGAATAAATGAAATTAAGTGCAGGATAAATATTAAGCACAAAAAAAGAGATAGAGCGAGATAGTCAAAACACGGCAAACACAAGGATTTTATAGTGGTTCGGTGTATCCAACACCTACGTCCACTCCCAAGTATCACTTGGGTCCATACTATAATCTACTTGATTACAGCCGAGTTATTTTACAAGCTCACAACTCAAAACTTGTTGTTTCCCCTGGGATTACAATGAACCCAGCTAGTTTTTCGGGCTCACCAGCACTAAACCCAACCACAAGCTATCCTTAGCTTGTACCGAGGTATACTACCTCTACTAATTCAATCCCTTGATTGAACTAGCAAACAATAAATGAGAATAGAGTTTAAGTATACAGCAGCTCCTCAAATGAGCAAATAAACAAAGTAATAAACAAGGTTCAGAAAAGCCTGTTTGAATATCTTTGAATGTGTGATTTTCTTCTTTTCCTCTTTTCCTCTTCTCCTTTGAAAGATTAAATCAGGGCCTCAGCTCAGATTCTTCAGAAACTTGCAGTTGAGAAGATGAGGATTTGGGGCTTTTGCTTTCTCTCTTCAAATGTTGGAAATCTCCTTGATTTGAACTTGAGAAGCTTGTGGATTTCTCTTTGAGCTTTTTGAGGATGATGGATTTGAGCTTTGACTCTTCCCTCTTTGATTTCTTGCTTAAGACATCTCGGATTTTTCAATCTATTTTTCTCTCTATTTCACCACATTCAAACGGACGGTTTTTCCCTTTTTATAGATTTCTTAATCTAGGTTTTAGGTGGAAAATATAACCATTGGAGATGTTTGGATTCTTCTACACACAAAGAAAATAGCCGTTAGAAGTTAGGTGAAAAGAAATCTTACCATTGAAGTACGTTCTGACAGATAAAAATCTGTTCCTGATAGGTTGGAGTCGGCTCCAACTTTTGGGTGTCAGCTCCAAGTCAGGTGTTCAAAAATAGTAAAGAAAAAGTTGTTGTGGAGTCGGCTACAAAAAAGATAAGTGTCGGCTCGTCGCTTTCGGGAGTTGGCTTCGGAAACTGTAAGTGTCGGCTCCAGAAAAGTCCATAAAACACGCTCTCTGTTCTCAGGTTAGAGTCAGCTCCAGAAACTCAGGTGTCGGCTCCCGAAATCTCAGGTGTCGGCTCCCGAATTCTATGTGTCGGCTCCAGAAACTGAAACTGAATGCACTTCTTTGTATCTCATGTTGTAGTCAGCTCCGAAACCTTGGGTGTCGACTTCGGACCGTGCCAAAATCCTAGAAACTTTCTGATACGCCTTGGGGTCGGCTCCTGACCATTTTGGTGTCGACTCCAGGCTCTGAACTTTGAATTTTTTTTTAAAATATTGATTCAAAACATGTTTCTTTATCCATTTTGATTGATCAAACATTTTAATCCCTGAAACACTTGTTAAATCTATTAGTAACAAAATGAATATACTAATATCTTTTATTAATCATCAAAATCAATAATTGGATCAACAGAGGATTTTCTCGCTGTCTTCTATGCTGGGTCTTTCTAGGTGCTCGACGAAGGCGTCCCTTGCGATGCTGTCAGTGGAGGTAGCCAGGCAGGAAAGGGTGTCGGCCTTGGCATTTTCGCTCCAGGGAATATAGCTGATACTGAAGTAAGAGAGTAGAGAAACTAGGGACCGGACCTTGTCCAGGTACCAGGCCATGACGGGATCCCGCGCCTCATACTCTCCATTGATTTTCTCGGAGATGAGTTGCGAATCAGTAAAATCTCTGAGGCACCTTATTCCAAATTTTTGAGCAAGCCTTAGCCCTGCTAGTAGGGCTTCGTACTCGGCTTGATTGTTGGTAGCTTCGAACAAGAACCGGAGGGCGCACTCTACTAATTCTCCGTCTAGTCCCGCAAGAATGAGGCCGGCACCACTTCCATGAGAATTCAAGGCTCCATCCACATGGAGGATCCAAGATTCCCCATCATCCTCTGGCTCGGCGATGGGTTGCTCCATGGGAGTCTTCTCGGTCGGTTCCTCAGCCTAAGTGCATTCGATCAGAAAGTCGGCCAAGACCTAGGACTTTAAGGCGGGTCGAGCTTGAAAAGAGAAATCGAACTCTCCCAGCTTGATGGCCCACTTGGCTAACCAGCCTGAGGTGTCAGGTCGAGCCAGAATGGCTCGGAGAGGTTGGTCTGTAAGAACCATGATCGGATGAGCTTGAAAGTATGGTCGGAGGCGCCGAGCGGAGACAATCAAGGCAAAGATGATCTTTTCAGTTCTTGAGTATCTGACTTCTACGTCATAGAGTATTTTGCTCACATAGTAAACAGGTCTTTGGGTTCCGTCGGCGTCAAGACGTACTAAAACTGAACTAATGGCTTCCGAAGAGGCAGCAAAGTAAAGGAAGAGACTCTCTCCGTCTCTTGGCTTTGATAGGAGTGGTGGGGAGGACAAGAATGCCTTTAAGCCATTGAAGGCCTTTTGGCAATCATCCATCTACTTGAAGCTGTTCACCTTCCGCAAGGCTCTGAAGAAGGGTAAACATCGCTCGGCCAACCTGGAAAGGAAACGACTTAGAGCCACCACCCTCTCGATGAGCTGCTGCACTTCCTTCTTGTTAGACGGCGGCTTCATTTCGAGGATAGCGCTGATCTTCTTAGGGTTCGTCTCAATCCCTCGCTGAGTCACCATGAAGCCCAGGAACTTGCCTGCCGTGATGCCAAAGGCACATTTCTTGGGATTCAGCTTGACTTAGAAACGACAGAGGTTGTTGAAGGTTTCCTCTAAGTAGAGGACGTGGTCGGAGGCTCGGGTACTTTTTATCAGCATGTCGTCCACATAGACTTCCATGTTTTGGCCCAGTTGATCTTGGAAGACCTTGTTCATCAACCTTTGATATGTTGCTCCCGCATTTTTGAGGCCGAAGGACATCACTTTATAATAATAGATGCCTTTTTCTATCACGAAGGACATATGCTCCTCGTCACTCGGGTCCATCTTTATCTGATTATATTCGAAGAAGGCATCCATGAAGCTGAAAAGTTCATGGCCTGAGGTGGAGTCTACCAGCTGGTCGATCCGGGGCAGAGGGAAACTGTCTTTCGGGCATGCCTTATTCAGGTCAGTGAAGTCGATGCAGATTTGCCAGCTTCCGCTCACCTTTCATACCATGACGACATTGGCCAGCCAGCTGGGATAATGCGCCTCTCTGATATGGCCGACGGCGAGTAGCTTGTTGACCTCTTCATCGATAGCTTTTTTCCGCTCGAGAGCGAAACTTCTCTTCCTATGGCAGACTGGATGGTACTTTGGATCAATGTTAAGCTTGTGGGTGATCACCTTAGGAGGAATACCAAGCATGTCGGACGCCGACCAAGCGAATATGTCCGAATTGGCCTGCAAAAAAGTCAAAAGGCGATCACGATCTTCTGGGGGAAGGAGTCCACCGATGCACACGGTCCTCATCGGGTCATCTCCAAGAGGAAAAGTTAAGAGCCGCTCGGCCAGTTCTCCCCCTATGCTGGACTCCATAGGGTCAGGCGCTTCTGTGACTAGCTCGGCTTCCAGAGGGCTTGACGCTACATGGTAACAAGGCAGGACCGAGCTGACCTCGCTTCTCATTTCTCCAACACCTTCACTAGTAGGGAACTACACCAGCAAACGTCGGGTGGAGATGACTGCATCCAATAAGTTTAAGCCTGGGTGCCCAAGGATGGCGTTATATGCCAAGGGTACTCGCATGACCAAGAACTTCATGATAACTGTGCTTTGGTATGGTGGCGTTCCGGCCGTCACAGGCAAGGATACTTCGCCCTCAACCCTTACTGAATCCCTTGTGAATCCGACCAAAGGGGTCACTACGGGCCGAAGAGAGTCAAGAGATAATCTCATCCTAACAAATGCATCGTAGGTAAGGATGTCAGCTGAGCTGCCACTATCAACTAGTATCCTTTTTACAGGGTGCTTGGCGATCATCATAGAGACGACAATGCCTTTATTATTTACATTTTTCACATTTGCTGATCCCCCCCAAGAATCACATCGCCCGTCGCCCTCTCCCCCTCGGCCGCTTGGGTGAGGAAGCCGCTCTCCAAGACACCATTCCGACCATCCGCTCCATGGGGGCGTTGTCAACAGTGGCCTGAGCCGGCAGAGGTCCCATGAGTGCTGGCAGTGGTTGTGGTACCTTCTGGACATACTTCCTGAGGTAGCCCATCGGATAAGCTCCTCGATGACGCACTTCAAGTTGTAGCAACTGTCGGTGTCGTGGCCATAATCCCGATGGAAGCGGCAGTAGCGGCTCTTTTCGCGGGGGGTGCCCTTCTTCATGGGAGGAGGTCGCTGGAGGTAAGGCTCGTCCTTAATCTCCATAAAGGATATGAGAGCGAGGAGCCAGAAGAGGTGTGAGCTCGCCGTCCCGAGGGGCGAGGCTTCGACGCTCGCGGTCTGACCGTCGGGGTGGTTCGGGCCGCCGGGGGTGAGAAGGTCCACTTGGCTCTAGGGGAGCAGGCTTGCGGATGGAGCCCTTGAGGATTCTCGATGGATGAAATTGGTCTCATCTGCACGGATGTACTTCTGAGCCAGGAAAAGGAGGTCAGAATAGGAGCTTGGAGGCTTCTTGTCCAAAGAAAAGGTGAAGCGGGATGAAAGGAGCCCCCGCTTCAGCGCCAACGTTGCCACCGCATCGTCCAGATGGTAGACTTCAAGGACGGCGGTCTTGAACCGGGCCACAAAGTCCCGCAGCGATTCCCCTTCCTTCTGACGGACGGAGAAGAGGTTGTTCGCGACTCTTGGGATCCACCGGCAGGCATCAAAATGCGCTAGAAAGGCCTTTTCCAGCTCTTGAAAAGAGTCGATGTTGTGAGGGGACAGGCGCGAGTGCCAAGCGCGAGCAGCTTTCCGCAGGGTGGCGGGGAAAGCTTTGCAGAGAAGGGCATCCGTAGCACCTTGGACTTGCATCATAGCTTTATAACTCTCGAGGTGGTCGAGGGGGTCCATTGTACCATCGTATGGATCTATCTGGGGGAAATGGAATCTGGTGGGGACGGGATCCTCCAGTATTCGGTGGGTGTAAGGAGGACGGGTGTCATATTCTTCCTCCGGTTGATTGTTGATCTTTCTGGAGAGCTCATCTAGTCACCGATTGTACTCATCCAAGCGCTCCTCTGCCTGGTGGCTGATCGTCGGGGCCATCCGAGACGGCTCAGAGGATGAAGAAGAAGAAGAAGAAGAAGAAGAAGGACACGGAGGGTGAGGCTTCCGTTTTGGTTCCTCCTGGTGGTGCGGCTCTGGCGAAAACTTGCTCGGGCCACAACCGGGGGACCGTGGCCGCTTATGAGGCTCGTGACGAGGCTTCCTAGGGGAAATTTGATGGCGACCGGCCTCTCGTCGAGGAGAACCTCCCCTTGCCGACTGCTGACTGGCAGGGGGAGCGGTCTAGTGCTGGGTGGCCACGGACTGCTGCTACTGAAGTTCATGGACCATGGAGGTGAGAGTTTGGACTTGCTGGGTAAGACCGCCAGCTGCTCCGCGGCTGGGGCAATCGCCTCTGGTTGCGGGAAGTAACGGGAGGGTCGGCGGCATGGAGGTTGTTCTCCTGCTGCCTAGTTGGGGGAGATGCCCCCTAGGGTGACTGGCTAAGGCATCCTGAGCTCGTGTTACCACCATTGTTGAGAGAGGGAGAGAAAAGAGAGGTATATTGTAGGGTTTGGGTCTTCTTTGCCCTCCCTACCTGGCGTACCAATCTGATGACGCACGATCGCAGACGTGGAGCACTGGGAGACCTGATTTGGCTGTTGGCGAGATCCTCGGGCAGCCGAATGACCTGCAAGAAGTCCCAAGACCGGAGGGGTTCTCCAATCGGGACCCTCCTGCCCAAGTCAGTGATCGAGGTCACAGTCGAAGGAGGGCTCGAGAGAGCCCCCTCAGGTCCAGAGAACCCTTAGAAGTGGGGTCTCTCTGGATGGAAAAGTGAGGGAGTGCTTATATTAGCGTACCTGAATCTCTTGTGAACTTACCCTTTATAGGCCGTTGAAACCTGCATGAGTTCGGGCGCATGACATTCCGCAAGGAGGGAATGTCTGCGGGACACATGGGGGTTACGTGAGCTTGGGCTAGTTGGTGGGTCCTGTCCAATCGGAGAGGAAGAGCCAGTGGTTGGTGAGCCAGGTCCCATCAGTCTGCGAAATCGGCTAGTAGGTGGGTCTGGTCCCATCAACAGCGTGGTCAGGAGATGCCAGTCTGAGCAGGTCAGACGGTTGGTGGTTTTAGCAGGCGCAGGGCCGACCTAAAGAGGTCAGGGCTGCCACGGCCTGCTTTGGAGAAGCCGGGGCCGCCGGGGGCTGGCCATAGGAGGTCGGGGCCGTCACGACATGCCTTGGAGAAGCCAGGGTGGACGGGGCCGACCTAAGGAGGTCGGGGTTGCCACGGTGCGCCTTAGAGAAGACGGGGCCGTCGGGGGCCGGCCTTAGGAGGTCGGAGCCACCACAGCGCGCCCTGAGGAAAACGGGGCTGCCGAAGGCCGGCCTTAGGAGGTCGAGGCCGCCACAGCGCGCCTTGGAGAAAATGGGACCGCCGGGGGCCGGCCTTAGAAGGTCGGAGCTGCCACGGCACGCCTTGGAGAAGCCGGGGCGGTCAGAGCCGACCTGAGGAGGTCGGGGCCGCCACGGCGCGCCTTGGAGAAGACGGGGCCTGCCGGGGGCCGGCCTTAGAAATTGGGGCCGCCACGGCGTGCCTTGAAGAAAACGGGGCTGCCGGGGGCCGGCCTTAGGAGGTCGGACCTCCATGGCGCGCCTTGAAGAAGACGGGGCTGCCGGGGGCCGGCCTTAGGAGGTCGGGGCCGCCACGGCGCGCCTTGGAGAAGCTAGGACGGATGGGGCTGACCTGGGAGGTTGGGGCCGTCCCGGCGCACCTTGGAGAAGACGGAGCTGACGGGGCTGCGCTTGTGTCACATGGTTGATTTTACCATGATTACCTCTGTGACTTTATTGGTCACATCACTGGTCACATCAAATGGATGGATTCACCGTCCTATGATAGAGGAGACATAATATTGGCATTTCAATGTTAGTAATTAGCATATGACTTTATATTTTTTTTGTCGCCCCTTGATCTATCAAAATTTTAAATACAAAAGAAAACCAACGAGTGATGTGGATATAGTGTGAGAGAGATTGAACAAAATCATTTTCATAGTAATTTCTATTTACAAGAACCATTTTTTTGGGTGATTTTATATCTTAGTAGCTCCCTCTTGCTGGTTCCAACAATTACTTGCATGAATAACTCATTATAATTCCAACAGCTTCTTTTCAGTAGTTAATTCCAGTAGTCAACCACCAAAACATGGCCTCTGTAAGAACGATAAGTAGTAGCTAATCATGATCGCCCCATGTATCCATAAATAAGTTATTAATTAAATTTCAAACTTGTTGAAGATTAATTAATTTTAACAGTAAACGTTCTGATGCTATCTTGATATCCATATACCAGAAGTGTAACAAAAATTCTTTTGTTGTAAATGCTTTGAAGTTTATTCATCTGCTATTCTTTTCAACTCTCCAGATCGTGCATGCAAAAGCTTATAAATCTAAGGTGCATTTTATCGGAAACTCTAGATGTAAACTTATAATAATTTGGGTTCAAGTATTTAAAGGTTTTAGGTATTGTCTAAGATAGGTCCCAGTAGTGCGATGAAAAATTGTAGCAGCAGTTGCATCGATCAATCACTGATACATAAATAATAATGCAAGTCATCTCATTCAACTGACTAAAGAAAAGACTTTGTGCATGGGATACGATGCAGATCGTACATACTATGCACATATATGGCTATATGTACCAAGAATAAGTGCGTTTCATTTATATATGATATGTGATGACGCTCAATCACCTCTTCTGGACGTTAGGAACAGAGGCTCTTCTTCACCAGGTTACCTGCAGAAAAGTCCTGGAACCGGAGGGGGTCTCCGGTGGGACCCTCCGACGGCCAAGTTAGCAACTGAGATCACAGCTGAAGAGGGGCTCGAGTGAGCCCTTTTTAGTATAAGAAAGGAGGTCTCAGAGAGGAGGGATTTCTTTCTGAAAGTTGAGATGACGATTTTTGGGGGTTATCGCGCATACCTGTTTACTGGGTGGATTCACCTTTTTATATGGGTTGATCCTGGCATGATCACGTGGGATTGCGTAAAGTCAGAAGATTTGCTGAGCCCTTGCGTGAATCTGGGCTGGTTAGTGGGCTACGTCCCATCAGCCGACGGGGCTGTTGGATTGTCGGATCTGGCGCTGTCGGGCGGCGCGCGTCTGGCGCTGTCGGGCAGTGCGCGTCAGAGAGGCGGTTTCTTGAACCGCTGGGGCTGATCTGGCGGGAACTGGGAAACTCCGTCTTATCAGGGCCGAGCCGGGTCGACCCGAGATGGCTGGGGCTAATCCCGCTAGCAAGACAGTGCCGAGGCGGGGCCGAGTCGATGGACTCGGAGGCGCCGGGGCCGAGTCGGGCCAGCCGGGGGATGGCATTGGCCGACTCGGCGGAACTGGAGACGCCGGGGCTGAGTTGGGCCGGCCGGGGATGGCCTTGGCCGACTCAGCGGAACTGAAGATGCCAAGGACGACTAGAGAGTGCCGGGGCCGACTGGGAGGTGCGGGGCCGGCTGGGAAGTGTCGGGCCGCCTAGCTTGGAGACGTAGGGGGCCGGCCGGAGAGTGCCGGGGCCGACTAGGGTGTCGGGGGCGGCTGGGAAGTGCTGTGGCCGACTGGAAGGTGTCGGGGCCAGCTGGGAAGTATCGAGGCTGACTGGAAAGTGCCGGGGCCGCCTAGCTTGGAGACGTAGGGGGCCGGACAAGAGAGTGCCGGGGCCGACTAGGAGGTGTCGGGGCCGGCTAGCTTGGAGACGTAGGGGGCCAGCCAGGAGAGTGCCGGGGCCGACTGGGAGGTGCCGGGGCCGGCTAGCTTGGAGACGTAGGGGGGGCCAGGAGAGTGTCGGGGCCGCCTAGCTTGGAGACGTCGGTCTTGGACGCCTTGAGTTGTCGGCCTTTGGGGCCGTCGGTCTTGGACGCCTTGGAGGTGTCGGCCTTTGGGGCCGTCGGTCTTGGAGGTGGCGGCCTTGGAGCAATCGACCCACGCCGAGATTGAGGTGGGCCGTCCAAAAAATTTTATTTTTCATGGGGTCAACTGGCCCCATCAAATGCCCCCCACACTCCTTGAGCTTGCGTGCCCCGCATCAGCTAAGCGAAAGGAGTGTAGAACTGCAAGAAATTTTTTAGAGGCAATT
>UESW01003657.1:0-24314 GCA_900491605.1 Calamus simplicifolius
AACAAGATCAGAGTAAATGGGTAGGTTTGTCTTAAGTAAGTGTTCCCATCCTTGATAAGCTAGATTTTCTCTAATGAAAAATTTTTCAGAAGCTAGAAACTCAAAATCCACAATTTTTCCAAAAGCTACAGATCTTCTAATCATAGTATGAAAGCTTGAAGGATTAGAGGGAGAGCACTCACTAATGCCTCGGGATGATGATCCATGCACAGATTTACCTTTCGGAGCCATAGATCCAAAGAATCAATGAGATTTGAAGTTGAAATGAAGAGATAGAAGAGAAGGGGAGGACCGGTTGGCTTGGACTTGAAGAAATCGGTGAAGCACGGCTTGGGAAGAAAGAAGGTTTTGGAAGCAAAAAGGAATAAGTAGCAGCCGATTCCTATCACCAATATTGGGATTCCACTTTTGCAAAGTTGGTACTCCAATATGGGAAAGTTAGGAGACCGGTTGACAAAAGATGAAATGCCAAAGTGTGAAAATCGGTAGACCGATTAAAATGCCAAATAAAGATTCCGTTCATTCATTTCAACATCCGAAATAATTTGAAATTGATCTAATAAAATATTAAAAAATAAGAAGTATGAAGATCAAAATTGTGATTCATATAACATAAAATTCATGCAATCATGATGAGTATAGGTGAGTATATAAATTAAACAATCATGATGACACAATTAAATATAAGGGTCAATATACCAAGCTCTCTTCTAATTTCACAAAACTTTGATTCATCAAGGGGCTTTGTGAAAATGTCAATGAGCTGCAAATTAGTACAAACATGCTCAAGCACAATATTACCATTATTAACATGATCCCTAATAAAATGATGCCTAATCTCTATATGTTTTGTCCTAGAGTGCTGAATAGGATTTTTGGTTAAATTGATAGCACTAGTATTATCACATTTTATTGGAATATTTTTAAGTTTGATGCCATAATCTTCTAGTTGTTGTTTAATCCATAAGATTTGAGCGCAACAACTTCCAGCCGCAATGTACTCAGCCTCAGCTGTGGACAGTGCCACTGAAGTTTGTTTCTTGCTAAACCATGAGATTAAATTAACACCTAGGAATTGGCAAGTTCCACTAGTAGATTTTCTGTCTAATTTACAACCTGCAAAGTCTGAATTAGTGTACCCTATTAAGTCTATGCTAGATTATTTTCATACCATAATCCTAAGTTTACTGATCCACTCAAATATTTAAATATTCTCTTAACGGCTAATAAATGAGGTTCCTTAGGGTTAGCTTGATATCTAGTGCACATGCATACACTGAATAGTATATCTGGCCTACTAGTAGTCAAATATAATAAAGATCCTATCATTCCTCATATAATTTCAAATCAACACTTTTTCAGTACTACAACTGTCTAGTCTACAAGAGGAGCTCATAGGTGTACCGATATACTTAGAAGTCTCCATGCCAAATTTCTTTAACATTTCTTTGATATATTTGCTTTGGCAAATGAAGATTCCATCATCACTCTGCTTGATTTGTAGTCCAGAAAATAATTTAATTCTCCCATCATGCTCATCTCGAACTCTCCCTGCATAAGTCAAAGTCTTGACATAGTATTTCATTAGTAGAACCGAAAATGATGTCATCAACATAAATTTGGACAATAAGCATATCATCATTTTCTCTTTTAATAAAAAGTGTTGTGTCAACATTTCCTCTAATGAATTTATTGCTAATCAAGAATTTGCTTAATCGTTCATACCACACTCGAGGAGCTTGCTTCAAACCATACAAAGCTTTGTTCAATTTGAAAACATGGTTTGGAAATAAGTGGTTCTCAAATCTGGTGGTTGCTCGACAAACACTTGTTCAGCAATATATCCATTAGGAAAGCACTTTTGACATCCATTTGATACAATTTGAAATTCATAAAGCATGCAAAGCAAGTAATAATCTTATGGCTTCTAGTCTAGCAACAGGAGCATAAGTTTCGTCAAAATCAATTCCCTCTTCCTGACAATAACCTTTAGCTACTAGTCTGGCTTTGTTTCTAACTATATTAATACTCATCCAACTTGTTTCTAAATACCCATTTAGTCCCAATAATTGGATGATCATGTGGTCTATTAACTAGCGTCCATACATTATTTCTTTCGAATTGATTTAATTCTTCATGCATAGCATTTATCCATTCTATGTCATCTTTAGCATCTTCAAAACATTTAGGTTCAATATGGGATACAAATGCTAAGTTATTATAAGTATCTTTAAATGAAGATCTAGTTTTAATACCATGCGAGATATCACCAATAATAAATTCCTTAGGGTGATTGTGTACATACCTCCAATCTTTTTCTAGGTCATGATTACCTTGTGTTTCTTCATGATTTACCTCTTCTTGATTGGTTTGAACATTTGTGTCTTCTTTTTCCTCTAAAGTAATTTCTTCACTTGATTTTCAATTTCTTCTGCATCATCAATAGCCTTTCTCTCCCTTATTGGAAGATCATTAGTTTCATCAAAAGCAACATGAATTGACTCTTCTATTACTAAAGTATTTCTGTTGAAAACTCTGTAGGCTCTACTAGAAGAAGGGTAACCAAGAAAAATACCTTCATCAGATTTTGAATCAAACTTGTCAAGATTTGATTTTCCATTATTCAATATAAAACATCGACATCCGAAAACACAAAATATGAAATGTTGGGTTTTCGATCTTTGTAAAGCTCATAAGGGGTCTTTTTCAAAATAGGTCTGATCAAGGCTCGGTTTAAAATGTAACATGAGGTGTTGATTGCTTCTGGGAGATTGCTCTCACACAACATGGTACGGGCCATTTCTTCCAAGGTTCGATTTTTCCTTTCTACAACTCCATTTTGTTGAGGTGTTCTAGGTGCGAAAAATTATGATTAATGCCATGTTCATTGCAAAAACTTTCAAAGAGATGATTTTCAAATTCTTTTCCGTGGTCACTCCGAATCGATAAAACTGAAACTCCCTTTTCATTTGTAATCTTTTTAAATAAGTTTTGAAATGCAGCAAATGCTTCATCTTTTCTAGCTAAAAATAAAATCCAAGTAAATCGAGAGAAATCATCGATAATTACAAAACCGTACCATTTTCCTCCTAAACTTGTAGTTCTAGTTGGTCCGAATAAATCCATATGCAGTAATTCTAATGGTCTACTGGTTGAAATCATATTTTTAGATTTAAATGAAACTCTAGTTTGTTTTCCTAGTTGACATGCATCACAAATCTTATCTTTTTCAAAATTCAATTTTGGTAAACCTTTGACTAAATCCTTTTTAAGTAGTTTTGAAAGAAGGTCCATACTAACATGTGCAAGTCTACGATGCCATAACCAACTTGATTTAGCAATTTTAGCATTCATAGCAACTAAACAATCAAAGTTATGGTCATTTAAATCATTCAGGTCAACAATATAAACATTTCCATGCCTGTGACCAATAAGTTTCATGCAATTATCAGCAGGATTTGAAACAATGCAAACAGATGATTCAAAAATTACTTTGAAACCTTTGTCACATAATTGACTAATACTTAACAAGTTATGCTTTAAACCTTTAACTAACAAGACATTTTCAATATATGCATGAGGGGTGACACCAATTTTACCAATGCCAATGATTTTACCTTGGCCATTATCTCCAAAGGTGACTATCCCTCCATCTTTAACTTCTAAAGTGATGAACTGTGATTCATCACCAGTCATGTGCCTTGAACACCCGCTATCAAGATACCATTTTTGTTTAGATCCATGGGTTGCAAGACACACCTGCAAACATAATGTCACGTCTTGCTCTTAGGTACCCAAGCTTTCTTGGGTCCTTTGGGGTTAGATAAAATGGTTCCTTTTGGAATCCATACCTTTTTAATACTGTCACATGCATAGGACTTGTGTCCCTTTAAACCACATTTAAAACAAGTAATATTAGATGATTGACCAGCATGTATGAAAATATTTTCAAAGATTTTTATTTTCTAAGAGGATTATATCCTAATCCTGCTCTGTCAAAAATAACTTTTTGGCTATCTAAAATCATATTTAATTTTAAAGAACTTAATGTGAATTTATCAACTATAGGTTTAAGTCTGTCAACTTCATTTTTCAAATCTTTGTTTTCTTTCTTCAAAAATTTATTTTCTTTAATATATCTATTATTTTCTAAAACTAGGTTTTGCATTTGATTTTTAAATCTTTATTTTTGGAACTAAGGTTAGCAAAATCATCAACTAACTCATAGAATGCACCATGCAATTCTTCAAATAAAAATCATCAAGGAAACTTGGACTTACCTCCTCGTTGTCTGCCATGAAGCAAAGATTGGCCACTTCATTCTTTTCTTCTTCTTCGGAGCTGGAACTTTCAGAATCACTCCATGTAGCCATCATTGCCTTTTTCTTAAATTTCTTGGGACCTTTCTTTAGTTGTGGACATTCCATTTAAAGTGTCCCGGCTTCTTGCATTCATAACAGATAATTTTTTTTTCCTTTTCTTTATTCCCATCTCCTTTTGTAAATGGTTTCCTTTTTCCTCCGAACTTTTTTCTTTTCATGAATCTCTTAAATTTTCTAGTAATGAGGGCCATGTCCTCATCATCATATCATCCTCAGATTCATCTGACTCTTCCTTTAGTTCAGAAATTTTAAGAGCCATAGTCCTTCGTTTCTTAGACTCGTCCTCATCGGTGTGTTGTTTGATTTGAAGCTCATGAGTCATTAAGGATCCCAACAATTCTTCTAGGGGTAAAACATTAAGGTCCTTTGCCTCTTGAATAGCATTGACTTTGGCCTCCCAAGACCTAGGCAAAGATCGCAATACCTTCCTCATAAGATCAGCATTAGTATATGATTTACCAAGACTTTTAAGTTCATTTATAATGTCAGTAAATCTAGTAAACATTTCAGAAATTATTCACTAGCATCCATCTTAAATAATTCATATTTATGGACAAGCATATTAATTTTAGATTCTTTCACTTGATTAGTACCCTAATGGGTAACTTCTAATCTATCCCAAATTTCTTTAGCAGATAGACAAGTAGATATGCGATTAAATTCATTAGCATCCAATGAGCAATATAAAACATTCACGGCTTTAGCATTGAGCTGAGCCAACTTTTTATCATGTTCATCCCATTACGTTTCTGGTTTAGGAATCACTATATTATCTATTCTAGTTGTGGGTGTGAGGACCATTTACTATGATACTCCATAGGTCATAATCAATGCTTGAATGAAAATTTTCATTCTAGCTTTCCAATATCCATAATTTGTGCCATTAAATAATGGTGGCCTATTAGTGGATTGTCCCTCACTCAACAAGGTTGCCATAATCTTTAGCTCCAAGCTTTTTAGGGCTTAACAACAAGAGCACCTGCTCTGATACCACTTGTTTCCCAGATCTAGCAACCCAAGAGGGAGGGTGAATTGGGTTTCTTAAAAATTAATTGGCTATCAAGTATGTGCACCTATATTCTTTCACAATTAATTACGTGTTGTGAGGTGCGTCAAATACACAATCAATCATAGAAAAAGAAACACAATCAAACACACAATGTTTATAGTGGTTCGGTGCCAACCTTGCACCTACATCCACTCCCCAAGAATACCTTGGGTATTCCACTAGTCACCGCTAGCCTAACTGGCTAACAAACTTATTTACGGCACAAGCAATCAAGCCTTACACACTAGCCCTCCAAGCTAGTCTTCTTGTTTACGGGTACAAGGGACCTTACAAATCAAACCGGGTAGACCTCTACCCAACCACGTTTCACAACCGTGAAACAAACCAAGGCACAAGCAATCGAATGTTTAGTACAACAAATGCTCCTAGATATGAGAGATTTAAAGCAATAAATGTACTTATCAACTTGAAAAGCTAATCCCGAAGTAGCTTCTTTCTTTAATGAATGCAACAGCACAAGGAAGCTTTCGAGGTGGCTTTGAATGCTCTTCAATGAAGGTAGATGAAGCTTGAAGACCACTTGAAGAACCAGCAATAATGAGCTCCGGTGGTTGAAAAATAATCAAAGCAAAGCTTCAACAAACCTCAAGCAAATCTCTTTTTCAAATGATTTTTCTCTCAATCAATATTTTTCAATCTATCTTTTTCTTTTTGTTTCTTCCTTCTCTTGTTTTTCTCTTTTTCTTTTCTGATTCTCTCCTCTTTAAAACACTATTCAAGGTCACTATTTATAACCAGAACATCAGAAAATAGAGCCGTTGTAAGAGGAAGGAGTCCAGCCAAGAAGATTTAAGGAACCAGCATTTCAAAAGTTGAAAAACGGAATTCCAACGATGTGAGACAAAAACCAGTCGAGTGTTTTCAAAAAATAGCATCCCAATTTGTTAAAACCGGCATTCCAAAAAGTTGAAAAACGAATTCCAACGATGTGAGACAAAACAGCCGAGTATTTTCAAAAATAGCATCCCAATTTGTTAAAACCGGCATTCCAAAAAGTTCAGAAAGAGAGCCAGCCGAAACATAAACAAAAATGGCATTCCAAACTTTAAAAGTTGGTATTCCAAAATTTGTAATAAGGGGCCAGCCGAAACACCAACAAAAGCAGCATTCCAACTTTCAAAAGTTGGCATTCCAGAATTTTGTAGCAAGGGGCCAGCCGAACCAAAGACAAAATCGGCATTCCAACTTTCAAAAGTTGGCATTCCAGAATTTTGTAGCAAGGGGCCAGCCGAACCAAAACAAAATCGGCATTCCAATTTTCAAAAGTTGGCATTCCAGAATAGGGAGCCTGTGAAACGGCAGAGGGCTTCTTAGAATTAGTATGCCAACATTATCAATTGGTATAACAAGATGAGAAGCCAGGAAAAAATGTCAATCTCCAAATACAAGGGACTAGTCAAGGATTCATCAAATTGAATAAGCCAGAAATCCGAAGGCAACCGAATGCAACGAAGGCAACCCAAATGCAACCGAAGGCAACCCGGATTTAAATCGAAGGCAACAAAAGGCAACCCGAATTTAAATTAAAGGCAATAGAATCCGGTATTCCAAATCAAAGATTGGTAACCCGAGATTCAAGCAATATGCATCCAATTCGAAGGCAATGGAGAATAAATATAATCCGGTGATAATAGAGTTGTAAATAGGAGCTTGTAGGATAATTGAATCCAATTCAAAACAATGTAAATATAATTAATCCTAAAGTTATTTTGTCAGATAATTAGCATTATATCATGAATTGCAGTGTATCTAGGATAGACAAAGTGTACTATTCCATAATAAATAATCCGAAATTGATTTGACAATAGATCATTAGCACAATATTAAATTGATTTGCACATAACTAAATTGATTAGCATAATATTTAATTATTTTATGTAATACTTAATTGTTTAGCATAATACTTAATTGTTTTGCATTTCATCAAAATTAATATGGGTCAACAGTTGTCTTAAGGATTAATAAAAAATAATATAAGGCACTTTTGGATATGATTGTCATAAAAATTAATAAAATGATATATAATACACTTTTTCTTTTAGTGAATTGTCATAAGGACTAATAAAATAATAATAAAGGCTCTTTTTCATTTAGTGAGTTGTCTTAAGGATTAATAAAAATAATAATAAGATACTTTTTCATCTAATGACATTATTATATTTGACTTTTGAATTGCCTGCTTCAAAAATTGAAGAGAATTAATAAAATTAGTAAAAACTAATCCTCATGCTTTAATGTTCCATCAATTTTCGTGAACTTTCAACCTTCACCTTTTTTTTTTTTTTAATCATTCTCAACTATTAATGTAATAACAAAAGATCCCAATTGAACCCTATTTATAAGAAAATTTTTTAAAGCCAATAGATTTTGAACTCCCCGTAAGATACCAATTTCCTTTAGAGTCAAATCCGTCAATTAAAGGCTGCCAATGCTCTGTTACCCAGAAAAAAAAAGGAAAAAAAAAAAAAAACTGCCAATCGACTCTCTTTCGATTTGTTGGGAAGGTTAGTGACCCAAAGTGGGAGATTAATTATTATCTCCAATAAACACCAGCTGAGATTAATTAATCCTAAGGCAAGTTGGTCATTGAGATTTGAGAAGAAGGCTGGCAGAAAATAAAAGAAAAAGGAAGGATAAGCGTAATTCTTTAATTAAACCTCTGTAGCTTTGGAACCTTGCGAAGCATGCCTATCAATATTATATATATACGCATACAAGCAAGTCTTAAATTTAATTATTTTTTTAAAATTTGAATCAATACAGATCTTAAAACTATCTTATTTTTTATTTTTTATATTCATGATCTATATGAATGCAATGATAAAAAAATAATCAAATTTGGTATAAATTAATGTAAATGCACGTCAATCCAATTCTCTCAACATATATTAATTATAAAACTATTTTTTATAAAAAAAGACATGCAAAAGATGGTAAATAAAGCATTGAGTGGAAAGTATGGTTTCGTGCAGGTTTGTAGTACCAACTACTTTTTTCAAAGCAAAACTTCCATCTATTTTTTTTAAAATTATAATTTCGAATCAATTAATTTTAAAAAAATTAAAATTAATATATATATATATATATATATATATATATATATATATATATATATATATATATATATATATATATTATGCTACTTTAAATTGTTTATATCAGAAATGATACATAAAAATAAAAATATTATTATTTTAAAATTTGAATTTGGAAAAATAATTTTTAATATTTGTTAATTTTATACTTTAAATCATATCACACTCGCATGGGAAATTGCATCCCCTTCTGTTTCCGAACACCAAAGAAGAGCCTCCATTCGCTCCAATCAAACCCAACCATGCCTCAGGTCCGTTTGCAATTGCCAGCGCCGCCAAAGAAATCGCTCACAGAAGTTGGGAACGTAGCTTCCACACCACGCCGCGCCTACGCCTCCATCTCTCTTGGCTCTTTCGATCCACAAACAAAACGACCAAACGAAACAGTTAAGAAAGAGAAAAATCAAAAGCCATAGAGGAAGTGTGGAGAATAGCAGGGAGATAGAGCCCTAGAAGGTGGCGATGCAGGAGAGTGTTCTGTCGGCTCGGCGGTATCCGCCGAACCCGGAGGAGGAGGACGGCGACGATGAGTCCAAGACCCGGAAGCACACCTCCTTCGTCGCCCGGATCTCCGCCCACGTCCGCCACGGATCCGGCTCTCACTGCCTCGCCGTGTCCTTCTCTCTCTTCCTCCTCCTTCTCGTCGCCTCCTTCCTCTTCTCGCGCTCGCGCCCCGTGATCTGTGTCCCTGCCTACAATTCCGTCGCTCGCACCGCCCAGGCCAACCTCGAGGGGCTCGCCTCCGATTTCGGCTTCCTTGGCGTTCCCTGGTGTAAGCCCTTTAAATCTGTCGTCTCCGCCTTCCGATCTGCGGAAACGAAGGGTTTCTTGAGGTTTATTTGCTCGATTTGTATATTCTTTAAGTGATTTGGGAAAGAGACTGATTTTTTTTTAGTAAATAATTTAGGGTTTTGTTAGATTTGGCTTTATCATGTGATTCGGATCCGTCATTACTTGTCGGGAAAATTTTTTGCTGCTGTTTTTTTTGTTTTTCATTTCGGGCCTATGAAGGAAGGTTCCGGATTTTTCTTATCTATTTTTCGTACGTTAGATGTGATAATAATGGGAATGATGGAAATTTTATGGAATCTTCCAAAAGTCCGCTACTTTTGTCGAATCGATATGGATTTCATATGATTCTTTGGTAGATCACATGAATTATAGTTATGGAAAGGTCTATATGCTATCTCGTCGTTTTCGAGTATTCTGCTCGATATTGCTTCTCAAGGCTTCATCGTTAGTTTCCTTCTTTAAAGATGAGCTCTCTCTCTCTCTCTCTCTCTCTCTAAAATGCTCGACTGGTTGAACAAGAAGAATTGGCAGGAAATGTAGTTTAAATAATAAGAATAGGTTCAAGATTGCTATTTTTTTCCCTTTTGAGACCCATCATCTGATAGCTTGGTGTTTGGTCAATAAGGTAGAATTTCTCTGCCCATTCCGTGATTTCTTAATTCTCGTTCTTGGCAAAAGGCAGATCGAAACATGGCAAAACCGTAGAGTGGACAACAAAGGATCTACTAAAAGGCTTGGAAGAGTTTGTGCCAATCTACGAGACCCGTCCAATCAAGAACAACATGTACGGGATGGGCTTTGACCATAGCTTCGGACTCTGGTTTATGGCCCGTTGGCTCAAGCCAGATCTGATGATTGAGAGTGGTGCGTTCAAGGGGCATTCTACATGGGTCCTTCGACAAGCAATGCCGGAGGCATGGATCATATCGCTTTCACCCCGACACCCGGAGAAGTATTTGAAGAAGGGGCCTGCCTATGTTGATGCAAACTGCACTTACTACGCTGGGAAGGATTTTATAGATTTTGGAAGTGTTGACTGGGCGAGTGTTATGAGGAAGCATGGGATTTCAGATCTCAGCCGGGTGCTCGTATTCTTTGATGATCACCAGAATGAACTGAAGAGGTATGTGCATGCCGAGTATTTTGTCCTTTTCTATCCAAAGCACATAAGTATCCCATATCACATTAAAAATTTGAAACTTTAGCAGATTTTATCTGGTATAGTCAGCGTAAATGCTACTGAAATTTTGCCTTTTTTTCTCCCTTACGATCCTAGGAACTTTACCATTTATTGGTGATGTTTATTTATTTATTTTGCAATCATTTTCTAGACTTGCAATTTACAAAGAAGTGTATTGTCCTCCTATTGAAATGAGAGGGTATCTACTTCTCTCAACTCTAAATACTCCATGATAAAAATGCATAGAAATAAAAAATCACATGATTTAGTAGTCTAAACCCATGGGTCAAGTGGCTACAAAAATAAGCAGTTTATTTGATGTGAGACCGTGTTTTGCTATGATCTAAGCATTAAAATTTATTGCTTTTCGATCAATATACATTTTAAAACGTGTAGACCATGATCAATAAGATGGATTTTTGATTTAAGTATTTATCATGTATAACACACTAGCATAATGGAAAATGGCCATTTTTGCATCCATATGATGCATAGCTTAGAGGGCCAGAGGTCATAAAAATGCATGATATTTGGTTTCTACGCTTTTTAATGGTGTAGATTATAATTGGCGGTGTTGATTTATGAGCTAAATGTCCAGTTATTGCTTTTGTACTTGAGAGGAGTAGATACCCTTTCCTCTCCAGAGAAACAATCCATCTCATTTACAAATTATATCCATTATTAATCTTTGCTTGAGCATAAGTCTTGAAGTTGAATAGCTTTGTTTATTTTCATTTATTGCTTTAGCATACTACTCCATAAGCTGTGGCTTTTAATTTTGTGCTTGCTGAAACAGATTAAAGCAGGCACTGAAAGCTGGATTCCGACATCTTATATTTGAGGATAACTATGATACTGGAACTGGAGATCATTATTCCCTTAGGCAAATATGTGATCAATTTTATATTAGAGGTGTGTGTTTGTATTTTTTTTCTTGGCTTTTATGTGCCATGTATACTTGTTCATTCTCTTCACAATGTTCTTTCATGGTGCAAGCCTGCATCCTACTATATATCAATTATTTAAATTCTTGACACTACAAAGTTCAATGTTGAAGTAGACCAAACCTCAAACTTACCATTGTGTTTCTTGATTTCATTTAGCTGACACTGTGACCATTATGATTAATAGATGAAATGTTAAAACCAACCATGGAAGGTACAAAAATTAGGAATCTTGAATCAAAGTCTAGGAAGACATTTCTTAGGGACGAGTTATTTTGTTCTTGGAAATTGATCTTGCAAAGCTTCCTACATAGGAAGAGCATAATTGCGTTTTAGTAGATGGTATGGTAGGTTATGCAAGGTTGGAAACTAAATTTTAAAACATGGTAGCCAGAAACTTCTATCTAGTTTATCATTCCTAATTGTTTGGATATCTCTATAAAAGTGCTGTTGCACCTGCTCCGAAAATGCTTCCTTAAGAGAAATACTAGGCAGCCACACCTGGTTGACATGCTGAATGTCATGTCTTCCAATTGGTATGGTTGGCCAGAAAATCTTACATAACAAGCTTTACCAATCGGTTAAATAAGTTTTTTTTTTTTAAAAAGAAAGAATAACATTGTGTCTTCTATGTTATTCTTAGAAATTCACTTAAACCAATAGATGAATAGATCATGAAATCATTGCCATGAATAACTCTTCTTTACTCACAAACTAGTGACCGATCAGTAGAAGTTTCCAAAAATGGATGGTTGCATCAAGTCACACTTAGTTCTTATTACAGCTTCTCCAAAATATCCCTTGCACCTACATCCTCTCTCTCTCTCTCTAAAGATCCATGCTCGCATGCTTGCATCTAAACCCTTTCTCTTACCTGCCCCTAATTTAGGTAACTTCTAATGCAACCCCAACCCCCCCACCCTAAGAAAAAAAAAACCCACAAAAAACTTTTCATGAGCCTCCACATGTTCTATACAGCAAAGGAGGAAACCATTTGCTTCTCATGCTTGTTCATTTTTTTTCTTTCTTTTTCTTTTTCAAATTGCTTGATATTTGCTACCACTAGTTTGAGGGGAATCAAAAATAAAAATTTCAATTACATTTTGTACGAATTATAAAAATATATTATTTCAATAAGAATGATATTGTATAAAATCAATGGCTATGAGAGAGGGACTTGAAAGGAAATATTACCCAATTTTTAAAAGGCAGTTGCAGTATTCATGCAATCAAGGGACTGCATAGTTCATGTAAGATTTGTGGGCTGCATATGCTGGTGCATACGTGGTTGATATTTTTTGACTATTTAAAAATAAATGTAATATATTAAGTGCAATGATAACAACAATAGTAGTGACATTTTTTCAGTGAAAAGCAGCGGTATTAATAACAATATAAGCTAAGAATTAGTACTTAGTATATAATATGTAATAGCAATAAATGTACGATAATCAACATTTTTAACACTATTAATACTTGTGTCGGGCCTATTGAAACCTACATCAAACATTAGCTTGAACCACTTGTACAAGCCCTTATAAAAGTGGGCTGTCTATGTTGCTTCAAAATTCTAAGCGAGCCAACATATGCAGCCTTACCGTACCCAGCCATGTATGTGCAACATAATGTTAAGTGGACAACTATTTTTGTCCATATGCAGTATGACTACATATAGACAATATAGTATGATTAAGGGACCACAGATGCATAGGTGGCTGTATGCACTGCAACTAAAAAACAGTGATATTACTGTATAGAGTTGTAGAATTCTAAAGTGAATGACTCTATCGATCCAACTCAACTCAACTCATCTAAGCCTTTTTTCAACTACATGGGGTTGGCTACATGAATCTGCTTCCTCCACTTTGCTCTATACAGGACCAAGTCGACATTTAAATTATAAATAATTATATCTTTTTTAATAATTTCCGTCCATGTTAGTTTAGGTCTACCTCTACCTCTATCCTTACCATGAATTGTTAAAAGATCACTCTTTCTAACCGGAGCATCTAAAGGTCTACGTTATATATGTCCAAACCACCATAATTGATTTTCTGTTATTTTATCTTTAATTGGGACTACTTCTATCATTTCTCTTATATATTTATTTCTAATTCTATCTTTTAAATTCCTAATGACTCTATCGATCCAAAATTTTAAATTTCACTGTTCAGTGATCCAGAATAGTTTAATTGTTTTGTTGCTGTAATTGAGTGATTCAAGCAATCATATTGAGAAACAAAGATATCTGCTATGCTGCTTTCTTTACCTTCTGAGAAAAGGAAGGCATTTGTTGACTAGTCAAATTTCCATTTTTTGCTAAGATTTGCTAAATAGGGACTGCTAGTTTTCAAAAACACTATGTGAAAGACTAAAGATATTCTCGTATGAAAAGTGACTAATAAAATCTTGAGAGCAACATGCCAAATCTGAAACTACAATTTTTTTGCAGACGGTAGATATAATCTGTTAGCGGGAAAAGAAAATGTTTCTTGCAAGAAGATATCCACTCTTGTGGTTCACTGAGTTTTGGTCTTTATGAAAGACGATCTTATTTTCCATATACTATATATTTCCACTCTTACCACTTATGGAAGATTGCCATTTCTTTTCTTTTCTTTTCTTTTTTTTTTAAGGCAAAGAAAAAACACTTTTAGGTGGTGTTGTGCTTTTCTTTTAGCTCAATATTTCATGGTTGTCTCCAAGAGCTCTTTGACTTCATATTGATGAAATTCTCTTTTTTTTTTTTTGTTACAAACGGGCGATCACACCAGTCTGGCATGAGTCAAGCCCGAGAAGTCAGAATACATAATTTGCTGCAAAATAAGGGGGCAAGGATCACCCCTATGCCATTCCCACGGGCCTGGATGGCGAGCTGTGAGATTTGCAACCCATCAGCTGCCGCGTTGGCTTCCCTATAAATATGGCGAATCATAGGCGCAGTTGTAGTCCGGAGAGAATCCCAGATAGCACGAAGGATGGGATTGGTGGAATGAGGACCCCCATCCCGACGAATCCACCGAATAACAGTGAGAGAATCTCCCTCAATAATCAGTCTGTCTGAGGCCAAATAACGAACGGCATAACTGATTCCAGCCCAAGCAGTCTGAAGCTCCGCCATCGGAACCGATAAATCCAGGGAACCATGGCCACCGGCAGCAATAAGCTCTCCCTCCGAACCCCTAATAACAAAACCGGACCCAACGATACGATCGGAGACAGAGCCATCAAAGTTCACTTTGACATAACCCGGGGGTGGGGGCTCCCAAGAAACAAAGACCGTAGAACGGTGCGCTGCCAAGGCAGCAGGGGAGTCCCAGAAGCCGGGTCGAGCAGAGTGAACAGCAAGGGATGAGCGGCCATACTCCTTAGCAAGAAAAATAGCCTTTCTGATAATAATATGGGATGGAGCAGTCTCATCAGAGAAAACCATCTGATTCCTCGTGAGCCAAATATGATAAGCCAAGTAAGCTGAGACAGCACACTGGGCACCCAGACCCCTCTGAGCAGCAAGACGAATGGCGTGCAAGAAAGACAGCCGAATGGGTCCATCCTCAGGCACCCACGGGGTGAGCTGCATCTGCTGCCATATCCTCATAGCTCGAGAGCAAGTAAAAATAACATGATCTACCGACTCATCCTCAAGCCCACAGATTGGGCAGAGAGACGACATGAGGAGACCACGGCCAGCCAGAAGAGCGCAGGTAGGAAGGCGGTTCCACCGAAGCTTCCACAAGAAAAGCCGGATCCTGGGGTGGATTGGCAAACGCCAGATCCATGCAACATCGTCCAACCCCGCAGTCCGAGAACGGAAACAGTCAACAAGATCCCTGGTAGGAGCAGAAGAAAGGCAGGAGCGCCGCCAAAGTCTGGTATCCGAATCAGCTGAGGGGGCAAGGGGAATGGCAAGAATCCTGAGCGCAAGCTCCACCCCAAAAAGTCGGAAAACAGTGGAAGCATTCCAAACATTACTATCCTGGCAGATCAACGCAGCCATGGCATAGAAGGATCAACATCAGTACTAATAAAGGTCGGCCAGCGGGATAGAGGAGTGGCTGCAATCCAACTATCCTGGGTAACATCAACAGATTTCCCATCCCCAATCATCCAGTGAATATCGGGCATAACAGAAGGGGCAGCCTGACAAATCGCCCGCCAAAACGGAGAGCATCCGCGAGGAGTGCGGGAAGTAGAATCAGAAGACCAGGCACCATATCTACCTCTCATAACTATACTCCAGAAGCAGTGAGGGTCCAATAAAAATCTAGAGGCATGCTTCGCAAACAGAGCTTCCCGGCGAAGGACCAACGACTGAATTCCCAGCCCACCCTCTCTAATAGGCATACAAACAATATCCCATGAAAGGAGATGAATACCGTGGCCTCCCTGACTCGAGCCCCAGAGAAAATCCCGAAAACGCCTCTCAATCCGGCGCAGACAGATAACCGGAATCAGGGTGTTAGATAAGAGGTAAAGGGGAAGCGAGGTGAGGATGGACCGAATCAGCATAATCCGACCCATCAACGAGAGGCTGGAAGCCTGCCACCTACTCAACCGATCCGCTATCCGACGATCAAGATCTCCGAAGTCAGTCTGCCGAGGACGACGCCCCGAAATAGGGATCCTAAGGTAGGATAGGCGGTCAGAATGGGAAGAGATCCCTAACAATTGGGAGATCGTAGTCCGCCGACGACAAGGGATCGACGGGCTAAAACAAAGGACAGATTTCTGCAGATTGACCCGCTGGCCGGAAGCTTGGCAATAGGCTTGTATAATAGCAGAGTAAACCGCCGCATTCTGAATAGAAGCTGGGCTAAGAAGAATACAATCGTCTGCAAAGAGCAAATGAGTAAGAGGGGGGCCTTGGGGCCCAGGCATATAAGGCTGCAACATAGACGCTCTATCAGCATGAGCAAAGGTGCGAGACAAATCATCGGCACAGAGGATGAACAGGAAAGGAGAAAGAGGGCAACCCTGCCGAAGCCCCCCAGCTGATGGGAAAAACCCGAAGGACCTCCATTGATGAGGATGGAAAAGGTCGGCCCCTGAACACAAGCCATAACCCACTCTATGAAGAGATCATCAAAACGAAACTCCTGAAGAGTCTGCCGAAGATAAGTCCAACTGATCCTATCATAAGCTCTTTCCATATCCAACTGGATGGCCATAAGAGCCCTTCTGCCAGTCGCCCGATTAAGATCATGCATGAATTCTTGGGCAATAAGAGCATTATCAGTGATGGTACGACCACGAATGAACGCCCCCTGTTCCATAGATATAAGACGGGGAATCACTCCCTGGAGACGAGTGACCAAGAGGCGAGCACAGATTTTGTACAGGGTGGTACATAAACTGATAGGCCGATAATGCTGGGGAAGAGAAGCCGTCGACCTCTTAGGGATAAGAGTGACAAAAGTACGCTGCCACTCTGGAGGAATAGCCTTAGATGAGAAAACCATCTGAATAGCCATAACCACATCCGACCCGATAATATCCCAATAGCGTCGGAAGAAGAAGGGAGGAAACCCGTCAGGACCAGGGGCCTTATCAGGGCCCAGAACCCAAACAGCAGAACGAATCTCCTCCGCCGAAACCTCCCTCACAAGCATAACATTATCATCCTCAGTCACCCGGGCATCCAGAGGAACAGAAGAAATGGGGCAGCCACTGGCAGACACCTCCGATCAACGGGACTGAAAATAATGGACAATCTGTTCACGAATAGTCTCCTCGTCTTCGCAATATGGCCATTCTCATCATGAATATGCCGAATACGATTGGCAGCCCGCGAGCCACAGTAGCCTGATGAAAGAATCTGGTATTCCGATCGCCCTCCTGAAGCCACTGTATCCGGGACCGCTGTCGCCAATAAGTCTCCTGCTGACTAAGAATAGAGTGGTGTAAGGACAAATTCCGACGGAGAGTCTGGAGATCTGACTCCGAGAGGCAGCCATCAGAATCTTCCTTGGCCTGAAGCACAGCAATGTCAGCTTCCACTGATTGAATACGCTGGTCAAGAATGCCCACCTCTCGCCGACTCCAACTCAAGAGCCTGCGCTTCACTAATTCAAGGCGGCGGGAAAGACGGTAGACAGAGCTTCCTCTAACTGGCATCCGCCACACCTGACGGATAATATCCCGGGTCGAAGAGTAAGAAGTCCAGAATTGCTCAAACCGAACGGCCTCGGAGGCCGAGATGAAGACTCCGTAGAGATCAGAAGGGGGCAGTGGTCAGACGCAATCCGAGGCAAATGAGAAATAGTAGCACCGGAAAAGAGCTGCATCCACCCAGGAGAGGCCAAAGCTCGGTCAAGCCGCTCCCACACCCGAGCAGTTCCCCGTCGGTTGTTACACCAAGTAACCGAGAGCCAGAAAACCCCAATCAACAACCCTGGCAGTGGAAAGAAAAGAGCGGAACTCAGAAGAATTCGGGGAATCCACAAACCGACGCCCCCCCCCGCTTCTCCGAAGCATCACAATACAATTAAAATCTCCGGCAATAAGCGTAGGAAAATCCTGGCCTAACAGAGTGAGTGTCTCGGACCATAGCTGACGCCTCTCTCTATAGTCCGTACTAGCATAGACGCCAAGCAGCAACCAAGGCGGAGTAATCCCTTCCGAAATAACCAGGGCCACCTGTTGATTACAACTATGGAAAGCATCAATACGGATGGAAGGCTCCCGCCAGAGTGCCAGAATACCTCCAGAGAGGCCATTAGATTCCACAGCATAAGAAGACCAACACCGGGAAACTCTCCGCTGAAATCGCTGTAGACTGAGACCCGAAAGACGAGTTTCCAGCAAAACACAAATATCAAACTGATGAAGCTGCAATAACCGAGTAAAGGAGGAGCGAAAAGAAGGTTTTAACGCTCCTCGGACGTTCCAAATAAGTATCTTCATAAAAAAGAAAACCCAGGTCAAGGGGTCACATGGGCCCCATCCTTGGCTTCAGCCAATTCCATATCATAATGATCTCCAGAGTCCAGGCCCTGGGTCACCAGCTCATCCTCAGACAAAGGGCAGCCGACCTGAGCCACCAGGTCCGACTGCCGTGATAGATCCATGGCTACAGCCTCCTCATCAACACGAATCACCTTCTTGAGAGAAGAGACCATAGCATCATGATCGCAAACAGCCCGGCAAGTTGCTGATTCAGAGGGAGGAGCCAAAGCCACAGAACGGGCTTTACCAGAGGAAGACCGACAACTCTTGCCTTTTGCTTCCTTGGAAATAACTCTGGGACCCGCAGACACAGCAGGTCGGGCCCGTTTGAGTGAAGTAGGATTCGCATCATCCCGGATCTTGGGACTCCCGACCCAACGATCCGAACCCAAAAGGTCAAAAGGGTTAACTGCCAATACCTCCTTTGATTTAACTGCCACTACCTCATTTGTATTAGAATGGAATTCAGCCTTGGCTACAGGGGAAGCAGCAGCAAATTGGAAATCCTTCAATTGACATGGAGTCTTGGAGGATTTGCGGGACTGGGACTTCGTTAGTATCTTAGGATCATTCAGAGGCTGAGAATAGATAATAGGATTCTTAAAACCCTCTGAAGCCACCACTGAAGCAGACGAAGTTTCAGAAACAAGTGCTACAGTAACCGGCACGCCAGCACAGTCCCGGCACGGTCCATCAGCGGTAACTGAGTGATTACTAGCAGGGGAGACAACCATTTGAGGATGATTTGAAGAAGCGCCCGTCCTCCTTGAGGTCTTCTTCGGGATCATCCAACCTTCCTCCCCGCCCACGGGAGCAGCCGTGACTACACCCGGCGATCCATCCATTCGACCAGACGGCCTGGAATCCACCAGCGGAGCTTGACGACGGATCCGGAGAGCCGACATCCACGGACCAAAACGTGGCGCAGCAGAAGGCGACTGGTCCACTCCAGCTGAACCCATTGATGAAGAACACGGCCCGGAGAGGTGAAGGGATCCACACGCGGAGCAAATACCGTCTACATGCTCGTAGACAAATTGTTGCCAAAAGGGGTTACCAGATGCTCTGAACCGAGCACCAGGGCGGAATGGCTGGCGCAAATCAACGCAGACACATGCCCGGGCGTACCCTCCCCGCCTCAGCTCCTTCGTAGACGAATCCATGCCCACATACTGGCCAGCAACCGATAGGATTGCTCGAAGGGAATCTTCCGTCCAAAGCTCTATCGGTAGCTTAGGAAGCCGAATCCAAAGCAGAGCTTGATGCAGAGCATCTTCAGCTGGGATAAATCCTGGACGCCAAAGATATTTTGTGTGCCTGTTCCTTGAAATTTCTTCCATCATACTCTATTTTGTCGATGAGATTTTCCTTGATGCCAGTGATTTTAGTCTCATGTTATCCTTGAATTTTCTTTGTCTGCTGTGCTTGTAGACACTTTGATGTCTTCTTATCTGGTATTAATATCTCAACTGACAATTTGCGTTTCTTTGTTTCTATTCCATATTCAAAAAAAAAAAAAAAAATCATTTTGCATCACCTTCTCTCCTTAATATAATCTGTTGTAGTCATTTCTATATATATTTAAATGGTTGTTCATCACATCGGAATTCACCATGAGATCATGCAGATTATCATGGAAACCTTGTTGCTTCAAATATACAACTCCTTAAATCTTAATGCTGCACCATCAAACAAACTACTTGGCATCCATTAGGGTGGTATATGATCTCATCTTGGTCTCAAATAGTTCCTTTCGATGATTTAAATAGATGCTCTTCCGGTTTATGAATTGAATAGTTGTTCAGGTTAGAAACATTGCTCAAGCAGGTAAGTATAATTAATAAATGGAAGATCAGTAAGCTCTATGACATCCTTTAAACCTGTATGGTTAGCCACATATCTAGCTTTTCTGTCTACCCTCCTCCTCATATGTCTATTCTGAGCCGTTAGTCTGAAATAATCGACCATCTGCAAGTCCAGCACAGAAGTCAAAGCCCTGTGATGCTTGTACAGAACTGCTGTTGAAAAATATGTTTCTTGCCTTCAGTCATCTGAATAGTCTTTCAAAAAAGAATGGTGCTCATTTTATTTTATTTATGCACATCCTTTAACATTTTGAATAATTTGCATTATGTGCAGTGAGTCCAATGCATTGCGTTCAATAAGGTTGGAAATGATTGTTAATGTCAGACTTTTGTCTTTTCTGTCTTTAGACAGCTTAAGTGTTCTTTTTTCGTTTACCATTTGGATGAACATTGTGAATTTGTGCCTTTATTATAGGGGGTGGGCATAGCTGCTTCAAAGACAGTGATGAGGCAAGAATAAGGATGAAAAGAAAAGGGTTATGGGACAAGACTGTGGACATTGATGAACTGTGTGGGAAGGGTGAAGTATGGTGGGGTGTTAGAGGATACATGCGTGATGATTTTAACCACAGCAATAAGGCAATCTCCTATGCAGAACACTTTCGAAACAGCAGGTTTGTGGAATCGGTGTTGGATGTGTACTGGGAGCTCCCACCAGTGGCCAGCCCCTCCCTTACTCATCAAACCAGATATGACCCTGCTCGTGCACCTGATCCGATTGTTGAAGATGGAAGATATGGTTTATTTCAGAGGCTTGGTCTAGCAAGACTTGAAACCTCAGTATTCAATGGATACACACAGATGGCATATCTTCAGATATCGGCCCCCACCTCTTAAGTATATGCAGAGATTTTGAAAGTGCCCTTAGTTTTGCTCCCCATGCATGTGGCGTGTGGAATCTATAATCCGTTCCATCTGTTAGCATGTTTAGTTTTTAGTCATTGCCTGTGCTTTCCTATTTTTGTAAATACTTTATGTTTTACATTTCAATGGACTTCTAACCTGAGCATCATATATGGAGTACTTACAAGTCAATTTCATGATCATATTTTAGCCTTTCAGATTTCATCATTTATTTTTTTGTATTTTCACTGCTGTGCTAAATTGGAATCTATAACTTGTTAAGCCATCCTGGCTGATATTGCACTTGCTCTCTGAGACCTTTGCCAGGCCCCTTAATGATAAGAGCTTTATGCATTGAGCTGTCCTTTTTATAGGTAAAAACTACTTTAGGATGAAAAGATTTTGGTATTACATTAATGAGGCTATGCCATAGTGGGTTCCTATTCTAATTTGTCTTTAGTTTTTGTTGTTCATGTTGTTCCATGGCTGTGAGAACTTATACAGGTGTATTCTATTACTGTCAGACTTTCTTCACCTTCCCTATCTACCTCCATTTCTTCTTGCTGGTCAAATCAGTGGTAGAGAACATGTCTGAAGTTGCCATTTTGCAAGGGGGTTTCCGAGGTGGAGGATGGGTTGTCTATTGTAATTAGTGAATGGAGGGAGGCATGCTCTACTTCTTTGGGGTGTTTAAGAGGGAGCATATATAATTTACAAATTTGTATGCTTATCTTAGAAAATTCACCTCTTTCAATCTTCAAGAAAGCAACTTTCCAATAGTGGAAGTGTGGAACTATTAGGAAGACTTTGTCAGTCTTTAGCCATCAGTGAATTCAAATTTACATATACTAAAGAGCCATGCAACATTTGAAATTGTAGCTTTTGCCTGGTGCAGAGCTGATGATGGAGAAACTTGAGTTGTTGCATAGCTCCAGTATCTCTATATTTAATCTACATTTCTATATCTGATTCTTTATTTTGCAAAGTTAAAAGTTATTGCAAGCTGGGATATTCTGTTGTTACTATATATGCAGAGCATATAGGCAATAAATGCCAATTATCTCATGTCTTGTTAGTAAATTGTACCGTTCACTTGTATCATCCTGGTCTATTGACTTGCAAGTCTCATGATGGATGCCCATGCTGGTTGCATGCCCACATATATACATATATTAGTGCTGCTTGTGATTACAAAAACTACCCTTTACAACAGCATGAAGTCTTTGATAACATTATTTTATGGATTATGTCAAGGAAGTTTTTGTACATGATAGCTTCTTTTGTGTTCTAGTTCTTCAGTTTTCAGTTTCCTGAATCTTACTGGTCTTTACTATACATACTCATCTGCTTAAACAATGCATGCCTGTGTTATTTTATTTTTATCATGTCCAACATCTAAAAATGGCACACATGAATGGTTTGGTCGGAACTGATCTGGCCTTTTCCTCCAAGTCAAACTATTGCCTTCTCTACTCATTTTATTAATCACTATCCAGTTATCAATGCCTTGGCTCCACAGAACAATTTGAGAATTCTCATCAGATGTCATTACCGTGCTGAAGGTTCTGTATATCTGCACACCATTGCTTCCTTGTAAACAAAGACCTGGCTTGTACAAGTATCCTTTAGCTGGATTGCAATGCCTATTTTCTGAGCAGATGCACTGTCCTTCCATGGCACAGCCATCATCTTTGGTCAATTCTTTCCCAAGGAGTATTTTGTCTGACCACTGACTGTCAAACATACCTCGTGGATCTAGTTGCCTCTTTGCTCGAAGAAACTCCCATGTTAGGATACTTATGTTGCACACCTGTAAAAGCAAGCTTTCTGTTCTTGGCCCAATGAGGTTTACCTCCATGCTTGAAGAACGCCATCTGCTCCACCTCTTCCCAAATATCCTGATTGAGCCTAGGCGTCGAAAGCTCATCAGCTTGCACTATAGTAGGTGAAATCGACAACAACATAATCATTAGACTGTCCAAGCTAGGTAAGCTTCTGAACTCTTAGTGAATCGTATTAGAAATCCGTTGTAGATATCTACACCACAGAAATTCTCTGGCTTCAAGTCTCTTAGCTTCTTGACATCAAGAATGTAGTCTCTGAATTTTGAAGCAGGAAATATAGCTGTGATCTCGGAGAAGAACAATCCTTTGATTCTTGGATCCCATGTGCATGAGCTTGCAGTGTTAGATGACGGCCAGTGTAGACAGGAACCTGAGGTCTGCATCTTACCCTGATAACCCACAACCGGGTAGCCAGTGAAAATTATATTGTTCTTCAAGCCATTGCCTGCTAATTACTTGAATCCCATTTCTGTAGCTGCTAGGATGCACTTCCCATTCACATTTCTTGCTTTCTCTAATGCCTCCTCTGCACACCACCATGAAATATTAATGACTCGGTTGTTCATTTGCCAAGGTTAACTCTTTTGGTATGATAGGGTTGAAAGGTTGCCTGTTTATCTCAGTGTAGCAGAAACGACGATGAGATTTAATTGAAACCCAATGAAGTCTTTCACACCATTGCCAGCCCTGTTTAAGGGAACTCGATCATCATATCTATACACAGCTTTGTGCTGTGATGGATACCAGGTGATGTCTGCAAACTCATGCTTCTGAGCAAAATCAAGGAATTCGTCTTTGGAGCGACTGTCATCTTCATAAGAATAGTTTATGCTTCTTTTAAATCTAGGTTCTAATGAGAGTGTCACCTGCCGTTTGTGATTCAAAACCTTGCAGAATTAGTCCATTGGTTAAGGAAAAATGAGAAGATAAGTCACTCGCAAAATAGTATGATGCTACTAATTTCCATGGATGCACTGTTTCTGTACAGCGAAGAAAATGAAACTGATGCCCAAAAGGAAGAGGAGGAAGCGAAGAGCCACATGAATAAATTTACACCAGTACATGGTGCGTGTGCTTATAGTCTTGTAATCAGATGCACCATCCCCTCCCCAGCGGTTGGGAGAAACTTCAGTGGTGACTGCCTAGATACATAAATATCCAAGATGGTGAGGCTCTGTCAGGAGAAGAGCGCAAGAATTTGACCTCTTGTGCTTCCTTTCACAAGGAAAATGCATAGACTTAATTAATAACTGAGACCATAATTGATGACATTGTAATGCATGAAGAGAGGAAATCAGATGTTTCGATTTGATGCATCTTAGCATCTAGAAGGGCAGGGGATGCTTGGCAGAACC
>UESW01003657.1:27569-51357 GCA_900491605.1 Calamus simplicifolius
CCTACAAGTAATCCCTCTCTCTCAAACAAATCGAAATCAAACTTCCTTCCAGTGGTAATGACTCTACTTGCAAAAAGGTCTACCTGAGGAGTAGAGACAGTAGGAGCAGGTGATCATCCGAAGAGGAAGCAGACGAAGATTCCGGAGTCGGCTCGCGGACGGGTCGACGCACGGTTCTTTTCCTCTTCATCCCGGCGCGGCTACTGCTGCTCCACGGGTTTTGGGGGCCATTGATTTGATTGGAGTGAATAATCGGAAGTATTTGGAAGATTTGGAGGGTTTGGGAGATTTTTGTAGAGAGAAACGAAGGATTAGAAAAGTTAGAAATGACCGTCGGGTCGACTCGTGCCCTAGATATTCAACCTGGGACCACGTCGAGTCGACTCGCGCATAACCTCGAGTCGGCTCGCCTAAATCACAGAAAGAAATCCCGAACTCGAGTCGACTCGCTCATACCAGGAGTCGGCTCCCAAGTTTCAGAAAACTCGAGTCGACTCCGGTACACACCGAGTCGGCTCGGAGACCATTTCAGAACAAAAAAATTGAAAATTTTCTGAATGTTTGAAATGATTCCGGATTTGATTTTGGGTATGATTCATAATCATTGAGTCTTGATAAATCATTTTGATATGAATTCTAGATACTATTTCCTTAAGATTTTGAGGAATTGAAAGAATTCTAGATGCATTTCCTTAAGTATTTCAAAATTTATTCAAAAGGATTACAAATTCCTAATTCTCCTCTAAGATATTCAAACCTTTCTTCACTTAGGGGTTTTGTAAAGATGTCAGCTAATTGTTCTTCAGTGTTTACATAATCTAAACAAATTTCATCATTAGCTACATGTTCTCTTATAAAATGATATCTAATTTCTATGTGTTTTGTCCTTGAGTGTTGAATTGGATTTTTCGTTAAATTGATTGCGCTAGTATTATCACATTTATGGGTGTCTTATTAAGTTTGATACCATAGTCCTCAAGTTGTCGCTTAATCCATAGGATTTGCGCACAGCAACTTCCAGCTGCTACATATTCAGCTTCAGTAGTTGATAATGCAACTGAATTTTGCTTTTTGCTAAACCATGTGATTAAGTTACTGCCTAAGAAATGGCATGCACCACTTGTGCTTTTTCTATCAATTTTACATCCGGCATAATCAGAATCTGAATATGCAATTAGGTTTAATGTGGAGTCTCTAGAATACCATAAACCTACATTTTTGTTCCATTTAGATATCTTAATGCTATTAAATGTGATTCTTTAGGTTCAGCTTGAAATCTAGCACACAAACATACTGCAAACATTATATCTGGTCTACTTGCTGTTAAATAGAGAAGGGATCCGATAATACCTCGATAATACTTCTGATCAACCTTCTTACCTTCTTCGTCTTTGTCTAGCATGAAGGACTCATTGGTGTTCCAAGGGGTTTCATTGTTTCCATACCAAACTTTTTGAGTAGTTCTCTTGTGTACTTGGTTTGGTTGATAAAGATTCCCTCCTTACATTGTTTGATCTGGAGTCCAAGGAAGAAGTTGAGTTCTCCCATCATGCTCATCTCGAATTCTCCCTGCATTAACTTTGCAAATTCTTGACAGAGATTCGTTAGTAGCACCAAAAATAATGTCATCTACGTATATTTGTACTACTAGTAAATCTTTACTTTTTCTTTTTAAAAACAAGGTTTTATCTAAAATCATTTTCTATTTTTCTTAACCTATCATACCACTCTAGGTGCTTGTTTCAAACCATATAAAGCTTTGTGCAATTTAAAAACGTGATTTGAAAATTCCTATGGTGGTTGTTCTACATTTCTTCATTAATAAGTCCATTTAAAAATGCGCTTTTTACATCCATTTGAAATAGTCATATTGCGCAGTCTAATGGTTCTAGTCTAAACAATTTCATTTCCTTGACTATATCCTTTATCTAGCTTTGTTTCTAATTACTATGTTCTCTTTTAGTCCATTATTGTTCTATACTAACATCCAATTATTATCTTTTTCAGCTTCTTCTATAGTTTTAGGTTCTATTTGTGATACAAATGCAAGATGATTACTAATATTTCTCATGTATGATCTAGTCCTTATTCCTTGAGATGGATCACCTATAATCAATTCCTTAGGATGACTATAAGCATATCTCCAATCTCTTGGAAGATCTACATCATTATGATCATTATTAACATCATCATCCTTATGTGAATCATTATCTTTAGCCTGTTGTTCATGATCAGAAGATACTTCAATATTAAGTTTTTCAAGATCTTTTTCAATTATGTTTGTATCTTCCTCATCATTAATCTTTTCAGATCCAGTAGTTAAAGATTCATCGAATACTACATGAATAGATTCTTCTACTATTAAGGTTTTCTTGTTAAAGATTCTATATGCCTTACTAGTTGTTGAATAACCTAGAAAAATTCCTTCATCTGATTTAGCATCAAATTTTCCTAAGTTGTTTTTACCATTATTATGAATGAAGCATTTACATCCAAATGCATGAAAGTATTTTATATTTGGTTTTCTTTCATTCCATAATTCATAAGGTGTTTTCTTTAATATTGGTCTTATTAAAGCTCTATTTAATATGTAACATGCTGTGTTAATTGCTTCCGCCCAAAAATATTTGGTAAGTTGCTTTCACATAGCATGGTACGGGCCATGTCTTCTAAAGTTCTATTCTTTCTTTCAACTACACCGTTTTGTTGTGGAGTCCTAGGGGCTGAAAAATTATGATTAATTCCATTTTCAGTGCAGAAATTTTCAAATAAGTGATTTTCAAATTCTGTTCCATGATCACTTCTTAGAGATACTATAGTAGTGTTTTTCTCATTTGTGACTTTCTTGAAAAATTTCAGGAACATCGAGAAAGTCTCATCTTTGTGAGCTAAAAACATTACCCAAGTATATCTAGAATAATCATCTACAATCACTAGACCATATTTCTTTCCTCCTAGACTTGTGGTTCTAGTTGGTCCGAAATAGGTCCATGTGAAGTAGCTCTAGTCCCCTAGAAGTTGAAACAAAGTTTTTAGATTTAAATGAACTTCTTGTTTGTTTTCCAAATTGACATGCATCACAGATTTTATTATTTTCAAAATCTAATTTAGGTAAACCTTTGACTAAATCCATTTTAATTAGTTTTGAAATAAGGTGTGTGCTTGCATGACCTAATCTACGATGCCACAACCAACTAATATCATTAATGTTAGCATTATCAGTAATTAGGCAATGACTACTCTTAGAAGTTTTGTCTGTGTCAACTAAGTATATATTGCCAAATCTATAACCAGTAAAAACAATGCTATCATCAATAGAATTAGTTACAGTGCATAAAGAAGATTTAAAAGAAACATTAAAGTTTTTATCACATAATTGACTTATGCTAATTAGATTATGCTTCAAACCATTAACATAAAGTACATTATCAATTACTATAGATGGAGTTATGCGAACTTTACCAAGGCCCAAAATTTGACCTTTACCGTTATCGCCAAATGTCACAACTCCACCAACATTTTCTTCTAGGGTGATGAATTCCTCTTTGTCACCCGTCATATGTCTTGAGCAGCCGCTATCAAGATACCACTTCTTGTTTGATCTTTTGGCCACAAGACATTCCTGCAATATCATCAAACTTTATGCTTAGGTACCCAAGCTTTCTTGGGTCCTTCATGGTTAGCAGCAATAAAAATTGTTCCTTTCGGAACCCATATTTTCTTAGCTTTAATATTTAATTTCTTGTTGTTCATTAAGGTTTTGCATTCAAAGGATTTGTGACCTTTTTCATTACATTTAAAACAAGTTATATTACCTTGGTTGCTTTTACAAAAATATTCTTTAGTGATTTCTGTTTTCTTAATGTGTTATACCCTAGCCCAGCTTTGTCAAAAACAGCCTTTTGACTATCTAGAATCATGTTTAATTTAGTTGAGCTTAAAGTAAATTTCTCAACAATGTCCTTATATTTTTTACATCTTTCTTTAAGAGAGATCAATTTCTTTAGATTTGCTGTTCTTTATCTAAAGCTAAAGTTTCTTCTTTATCTTTTAAATCTTTAAGTTCAAGACTTAATTCATTTTTCTCCTTAACTAAATTTAAGTTTTCAGTTTTCAAAACTTTATTTCTTTTTCAAACTTTTAAAATCTATCATAAGTTCATTAAAAGCTTCAAACATTTCATCAAATGTAAATTCATCATCGGAGGTTTCGGAACTTACCTCGTCATTGTCGTCGTCGTTGGCCATGAAGCAAATATTGGCAACTTCTTTTTGCTCTTCTTCTTCGATGAAGAAGATTCATCTGTCAGTCCATGTTGCCATGTATGCCTTCTTTTTCTTGAAGGTCTTTTTCAATTGTGGACAATCATATCGATAATGCCCCGGTTTCTTACACTCATAACAGATCAAGGGGTCTTTCTCTTTGTCCTTGTCCTTTTTCTTTTCCTTTTCTCCTTCCATTTTATTTCCAAATTTTCGTTTTTGGAAGGGTTTCTTTTTCCTCAAAAATCTCCTGAACTTCTTGGCCAAGAGAGCAGTTTCATCATTATTCATCACTATCATCACTGCTGCTCTCTTCCACTTCTTTTGCAGCCTTTAGAGCAATGGTTTTCTTCTTTTTAGTTTCCTCCTCAATATGCTGCCTCATTGTCAATTCGTGGGTCATGAGAGATCCTAGAAGCTCCTCTAAGGGTAGTGCATTGAGGTCTTTGGCTTCTTGGATTGCTGTGACTTTTGCTTCCCACGATCTTGGCAATGACCTGAGTATTTTGCGAACAAGATCAGCATTAGTATAAACTTTTCCTAGACTTTTCAAACCATTCACAATATCAGTAAATCTAGTGAACATGCATGTGATGGTTTCAGTTTGTTCCATTGTGAACAATTCATATTTATGAACCAAAATATTTATCTTTGATTCTTTTACTTGGTTTGTTCCTTCATGTGTAATTTCCAACCTATCCCATATTTCTTTAGCGGAATTACAAGTAGAGATGCGGTTGAATTCATTTGAATCTAAGGAACAATATAAGATATTAATGGCTTTGGCATTAAGTTGAGCCATTCTCCTATCATTATCATTCCAATCCCTTTCGGGCTTTGGAACAATAGTGCCATCAATAAGGTGTGTGGGTGTACTAGGTCCATTTAATATAACACCCCAAAGCTCATAATCAGAAGCTTGAATGAATATCCTCATTCTAGCTTTCCAATAAGAATAGTTTGAGCCATTAAAAAGTGGAGGTCTATTCGTAGAATGACCTTCAGCAAAACTAGAACCACTTTGTGTTGCCATAATGACCTTTAGCTCTTGATCGTGAGATCAAACTCTAAATGAGCACTATGCTCTGATACCAATTGTTGGCCCAGATGGCAACCCAAGAGGGGGGGGGTGAATTGGGTTCTTAAAAATTTTAAGTCTTTTTAACTTTAGTTGATTAGTTAGCAAGATGTGCAAGTGAGATTAACTAATAAGCAAAGAACAAGCAGTTAACAAAGAGAGATAGAGATAGAGAAAATGAACACGGCAAACACAAAAGTTTTATAGTGGTTCGGTGTATCCAACACCTACATCCACTCCCAAGGATCACTTGGGTCCACTATAATCACACCGATTACAGCTGAGTTGTTTTACAAGATCACAACTCAAACTTGTTGTTTTCACCGGGATCACAACGAACCCAGCTGGTTTTGCGGGCTTACCAGCACAAAAACCCTACACGTTGTTTTGCGGGCTAACAACAAACCTTACTCGTTGTTTTCGGGATCACAACGAACCCAACACAAGCACTCCGGCTTGTAACGAGGTAAACCTACCTCCACTGATTCAATCCACTGATTGAACCAGTAACCAAGTGAAATCAAAGTATTTGTAACAAAATGCTCCTTCTTGAGCAGATATACAAATTTAAGAATAAATAAAAACTAGGGTTAGAAACGCCTGATGGTTTTCCGGATGATTGCAGCAATGGCTTTCTCCCTTTTCTCCTTGAAGAGTTGAATCGATGCCTCAGCAAGATTCCTCAATCGTTGATAAGCTTTGGAGAATGTGTTGCCTCTTTTTGAACTTGGGAATGGCTGAAGATTTTGCACGTTGGATTGCTTTTTGCCTTCCTCTTGAGCTTTGAGAGTCGATCAAATGATGCACACGAATCTCTCTCTCAAATGCAAAGATTGAATCTCTCCTTGAATCAAATGATTCTACAATACTCTCAGTTTTCCCCTTTTTGATATTCAATAGGCTCTCACTATGATTCTCTATTTTTCAATCTCTCTTTCTATTTGAATCTGGCTCCTCTATTTATAGATCCTGAAAAGATATAGCCGTTAGACACAGTAAAATATAGCCGTTGATTCAAAATATTACCGTTGGTGCTGATGTGTCAACTCAAAAATTACCGCCCAGATTCGGGGAGTCGGCTCGAGTACTGTGCGAGTCGACTCGAACACGCGAATCCAGAAACGCACCAAAAAGAGAGTTTTCAGGGGTCGACTCGCGAAAAGCTGGGAGTCGACTCGTGACTTTCAGGGGTCGACTCGCGAAGAGCTGGGAGTCGACTCGAGAAGCACTCAAAAATGAGTCTTTCTGCCGTCTGAGTCGAGTCGGCTCGCACAGTCATGAGTCGGCTCGAGAAAGTTCAGGGGTCGACTCGGAAACTCTCGAGTCGGCTCGGGACTGATACAAAAATCAGAGAACATTCTGATTTGCTTTGAAAATCATCCCAACCAACTTTGAAATATAAATATGACTTGAATAATGTTGATTTAACAGTAATGCTCAATTTCAAAGCATTTTCATTAATTCATTGATCTTTAAAAGAGTGGTATAAAAAATCATTTTTGAATTCAAAAGTATAGCTCACTGAAACATATATTCAATTGATTCAAAAAACTCATTACACATTAACAGTTCATAGTTTCCAATTTGAAATTGCTCATAGTAAGAATATTTCATTGATTGACTTAACATGTTCATAGCCTTTTAGAAAGTAAAGTAATGTCTTTTGGAAATCATCAAAATCAATAAGTTGGGGCAATTATGTTTCAATAATTTCTCAACAATAAGCTATGGGCCTCCTTTCTTGAGCTAGTACCGCCCCAATCCCTTCTCTACTTGCATCAGTATATACTTCAAATGGTTTCTTGAAGTCGGGCAAGGCCAAGACGGTTGTCTTGGTCATGGCTCTCTTCAAGTTCTCAAAAGCTCTCCTTCCATCTTCGGTCCACTCGAAGCCCTCCTTTTTTAGCATGGAGGTAAGTGGCTTGGCTATCAATCCATAGCCTTGCACGAACCTTCGATAGTAGCCCGTCAAACCAAGGAATCCTCGTAGAGCCGACACATCCTTGGGTAAGGGCCAATCCACCATAGCTTCCACCTTCCGCTGGTCCACTTTTACTCCTTGGCCCGATATGATGTGGCCAAGGTACTCCAGCTCTTCTTTCATAAAGGCGCATTTAGAAGCCTTGATGAAGAAGTGGTGCTCCTTCAAGATCATCAATACTCGCTCCAATTGCTCCAAGTGTTCCTCCACATTCTTCGAGTACACCAAGATGTCATCGAAGAATACTAATACAAACTTCCTCAAGAATGGCTTAAATATGGCATTCATAGCCGCTTGGAAAGTTGAGGGGGCATTGCACAACCCAAAAGGCATCACTAGGTACTCATAGTGGCCGGAATGAGTCCTAAATGCCGTCTTGTGGGTATCTTCCTCTTTTATCCGGATTTGATGGTATCCGGCCCTTAAATCTAGCTTGGTGAACACATGAGCCCCATGCAACTCATCAAGCATCTCGTCCACTGTTGGTATGGGAAATCTGTCCCTCACTGTTGCCTCATTCAATGCTCGGTAGTCGGTGCAAAAATGCCAACTTCCATCCTTCTTCCTCACAAGCAACACCGGTGATGAAAAGGGACTAGTGCTTGGTCGAATCAAGCCACTAGCCAACATCTCCTCCACTTGTCTTTCGATCTCACCCTTTTGAAAGTGAGCATACCGGTATGGTGGCACATTCACCGGTTTGCTCGCATCTTTCAGCACAATGCGATGATCAAATTCCCTACTTGGTGGTAATGAAGTAGGTACCTCCAATACTTCCTTGTGTCTTTCTAAAACTGTCTTCACACCTTGGGGCAGCTCCTCATTTCTATCACTATACTTCTCTTCTTGCCCTTCATCTCCTCGGTTTTGGCCCATCACTATGGCGAAGCAATGAGCCTCACCCTTGCATAGTTTTTCAAACACATTGACCTCGCAAGGCCTTGGCTCTTTTGATGCTAGAGCTGTCCACGTCATCTTCTTCCCTCCAAGCTTGAACTCCATAGTCATCTTCTCATAGTCGGTGACGACCTTGCCAATGCCTCTTAGCCATGCATTGCCCAAGACAACATCTAGCCCCACCAATGAGAGTACGTGAAGATCAGCCGCTATACGGACACCTTGGACATTCATCTTCACGGTTCGCACTACCATCTCGCACCTTAGCTTTTCCCCGTTTGCCACCTTCACATCGAATGACTCTACTTCTTCCCCATGCAATCCCACCTTAGAAAGGACGCGGGAATTGATAAAGTTGTGGGTAGACCCACTATCCACCAATATAATGTCATTTCATGCTTGCCAACCCAAGCCATAAGTCGCATGGTTGAGGGCTTTTGTACGTCGGACATGGCATTGAGGCTCAACTTGGCTTCCTCACTTTCCTCATCGCTAGAGGACTCCTCATGCCCGTGCTCTTCCTCACTTGTCTCCCCCAATTGCTCCTCCTCTATCCCGATCATACACATGACCTTGGCTTTCTTGCATTGATAATCACGGCTCCACTTTTCATCACATTTGAAGCATAAGCCCTTCTTATGTACTCATCAAGCTCCTCACGACTAAGCTTCTTGACTTCCTTCCCTTTGCTCATTGAATCTCCCGTAGTCCCCTCCTTTCCTTTCCAAGACCCCATGGAATACAAGGGTTTATAAACCTTGTTAGCCACTTGGTCCTTGACGTGTCTTTTCTCGAAGTGATGACTTTCTTCAAGGATTTCAGCCATCCTCATTGCTTCTTGCAGCCTAGTGGGCTGCTTCAACTTGAGCTCCTTGGCAATCCATGGTTTTAGACCATCCACGAAAGTGCCGATAAGTGCCTCGTCAGACCAACCCCTCACCAAGGTTTGGAGTTGTCGAAATTCCTCCACATACGCATGCACCTTGCCATCTTGCTTGAGCTTAGCTAGCTGGCCATGATGGTTGATAATGGGCGAAGGCCCAAATTGCATAAGCAGCTCCCTCTCGAATGTCGTCCACCCGAGCCTTCTTCCTTCCTTCTCATATTGGGCCCGTATCCATCTCCACCATTTGCTTGCCTTCCCATCAAGGAAGAAACATGCTGTGGCCACTCTTTCTGTCCTTGGTACTTCATATATATGAAAATAGTGGTCCGCCTTATCGAGCCACTCATGAGGGTCACCACCATTGAACTTAGGGAAGTCAATTTTTGGTCTCCTTGGTCCTCGGTTGTTAAACCGATTTCCATCATCATCTTCATAGTCACCTCCACGGTAATGTGGCCTTCTAGGTCCTCGGTGGTTAAACCGATTTCTTCATCTTCATTATGATAGTGGTGGTCTCTTCTCAGTCTCTCATGTCTTCTAGCATCTTCATGGATCCGGCTATAGGGCATTTCTTTCCCATACCGACTCCCACCAAGTCTTTCCTCCATCCTTGCATGGTTATCAACATCACGGTCAGACTCCTCCTCTCGCAGCCACCTTTTCACTATCTCGTGCTCATTCTCCACACGCCCGCCCAATCTAAGAGGTTGCCTTGGTCTAGGCTCTCCCCTTGTGGACTTAGAAATTGAGTTTCCCTCCCATCAACGAGTTGCTCCTCTTCCACCCTTGGGGTTTGTCCGCGGTTGGCCCCATTCGCTCCTCCTCCAAGTCTTGCCAATATTGCTTGCAAGTCTCGTCTCATGCCTTCCACCGCCTTCATGTTCTCCTCCGTAGCATTAGTGACGGAAGTGATGGCTCCTTGCATATGAGTCATGTTGGTGGTAGTCTCCACCATCTGCTCCTTCATCCAAAGAGTGGATGACTCCAAAGCTTCAAAGCAGTCTCGGTTGGATGGAAATATACTTGATCTGGCCTCCATTGGAATATGGGCTGCAACAACAAGTCCAACCTTGGGTTCTCTCCAAAATGAAGATCGAACCCCCTCCCACGAAGAACTTTGCACGGACAACTTCTGACCTTGGGTTCTCTCCAGAAGAAGATCGAACCCCCACCTCAAATAATAACTCCAACAAGAACAAACAACTTCTAACTATAACAATCTCAATGAAAGCACCAATTTGTTAGGGTCCCCGGTCAAGGACTCCAAAACATTCACCAACTCTTCCGTGCGATCTGCTCCAACACCACAATCGATCCTCCCGAACCGTTTCCAGTAACACACGAGCGTGGTAATTAGGATCTAACACACAAGAAATGAAGAATGCCTCACTGTTATTACGAAGAATGTGGTTTCAGAATTATTAGTCCTTCGAACCACCAGAACACAAGAACACTCGTACAAGGGTTATTAGCCCAAGCACGCCCAAACTTAAGAGGTTATCAGCCCCCAAGTTTACTGGCATAAACGTGCCTATGCCTGGCCAACATTCATAAGCTCTCTAGGCTTACAAAACACAACTCTCTTCCTCCTTCCCTATTGCTCCTGAGGAGTGCTTATATAGGCATCCTCATGAGCTTACAAAATCCTACCAACCCAATCAAATCAAATCTAGATCAAATTTTCAAGATTCTAAGGAAACAATTCGAAACAATTCCTAGAATCAAGGAGATTTGACAATACATGCCTAAAAACTTAACTGAAAAGGAAACTAATCTTCCCAATCAAATCAAATCTAATCTTCAAGATTCTAAGGAAACAATTCCTAGAATCAAGGAGATTTGACGATACATGCATAAAACAACTTAACTGAAAGGGAAACTAATCTTCTAGAGTTTAGGAGAAACATCCTAAATCTAGAAGATATGATTTATTCAATCACCTTCTAGAGTTTAGGAGAAACATCCTAAATCTAGAAGATATGATTTATTCAATCACCTTCTAGAGTTTAGGAGAAACATCCTAAATCTAAAAGATATGATTTATTCAATCACTCCCCACAAGGAAATCAATCTCTGAAGATATCTCCATAATGCACTTGATCTCGCCGCCGTCCACCGCCCTACACGGTAGCGCTGCCGCCTATCACTGGGGCCACATCTCGCAACTTATCCTCCCCATCGTGGCCGTGTAGGCCATGATCTTCGCTTGGGATCCTTTCATGACTCCCTAAAGTGTCGAGCCGACACTTACCTTTTTCGGAGCCGACTCCCCAACAACTTTTTCTTTACTATTTTTGAACACCCGATTTGGAACCGACACCTGAAAAGTTGGAGCCGACTCCAACCTGTCAGGAACGGATTTTTTATCTATCAGAAAGTACTCCAACCGTAAGATTTCTTTTCACCTAACTTCTAACGGCTATTTTCTTTGTGTGTAGAAGATTTCAAACATCTCCAACGGCTAGTTTTCCCACCTAAAACCTGGATTAAGGGATCTATAAAAGGGGGACCATCCGTTTGAAAGTGACGAAAAATTTAAGAGAAAATAGATTGAAAAATCTGAGAAGTCTTGAACAAGAAATCAAAAAGGAAAGAGTCAAAGTTCAAATCCATCAACTCCAGAAAAGCTCAAAGACAAATCCAAGGCATTTAAGCTCAAATCGAAGGATTTCCTAAGTGAAGAAATAAGAAGCAAAAGCCATGATTTTCTCATCTTCTCAATTGCAAGTTTTTAAAGAATCTGAGCTGAGGCACTGATTCAACCTTTCAAAGAAGAAGAGGAAAAGAAGAAAAGCACACATTCAAAGATCTTCAAACAGGCTTTTCTAATCCTTATTTAGTTTATTGCCTATTTGCTCATTGAGGAGCCTTCTTGTATCTTAAACTCTATTCTCATTTACTGTTTACTAGTTCAATCAAGGGATTGAATTAGTTGAGGTAGTTTACTTCGGGGACAAGCTAAGGATAGCTTGTGATTTGGGTTTTGTGCTGGTGAGCCCGGAAAACCAGCTGGGTTCGTTGTAATCCCGGGAAAAACAACAAGTTTTGAGTTGTGAGCTTGTAAATAACTTGGCTGTAATCAAGTAGATTATAGTGTGAACCCAAGTGGTACTTGGGAGTGGACGTAGGTGTTGGATACACCGAACCACTATAAAATCCTTGTGTTTGCCGTGTTTTAACTCTCTCACTCTATCTCTTTATTTGTGCTTAATACTTATCCTGCACTTAATACTATTTACTCCAAAGCACAGTTTTTTAAAAGGCTAAAATTTTTTTTGAACCCAATTCACCCACCCCTCTTGGGTTTGCCATCTAGGCCAACAATTGGTATCAGAGCAAGTGCTCATTTGAATTTGGTCTAACGATCAAGAGCAAAAGATCCAAATGGCAGCTCAAGCTAGTTCATCTTATTTAGAAGGTCAATCCACTAATCGGTCTCCTTTATTTAATGGAACTAATTATAGTTATTGGAAAGCTAGAATGAAGATTTTTATTCAAGCACTTGACTATGACCTATGGGGAATCATAGTTAATGGTCCATACACACCCACAATTAGAGTAGACAACATGGTGATTCCTAAACCGAAAACAGAATGGGATGAACATGATAAGAAGTTGGCTCAGCTCAATGCTAAAGCCATGAATGTTTTGTATTGTTCATTGGATGCAAATGAATTTAATCGAATTTCTACATGTATTTTCGCAAAAGAAATTTGGGATAGATTAGAAGTTACCCATGAGGGTACTAATCAAGTAAAAGAATCAAAATTAATATTTTGGTGCATAAATATGAACTATTTAGCATGGAACAAACTGAAACTATTACATGCATGTACACAAGATTCACTGATATTATAAATGGTTTGAAAAGTCTCGGTAAGACTTATACTAATTCTGAACTTGTGCGTAAAATTCTTAGGTCACTTCCAAGATCATGGGAAGCGAAAGTGACTGCAATCCAAGAAGCCAAGGATTTAAATGTTTTACCTTTGGAGGAGCTACTTGGATCCTTAATGACTCATGAGCTGACTATGAAACAACATCAAAAGGAGGAAGTCAAAAAGAAGAAGACAATTGCTCTTAAAGCTGCAGAAAAGGAGATAAGCAGCAGTGAGGAAGAAGAGGAAGATGATGAGACAGCTCTCCTTGCTAAAAAATTTAAGAAATTTATGCAAAGAAGGAGACCCTTCCCATAAGAAGAGATATGAAACAAAATGGAAGGAGAGAAAGAAAAAGAGAAGGACAAGGACAAAGAAAAAGAGAAGACCACTTAATATGTTACGAGTGCAAGAAACCGGAGCATTTCAGATATGACTGTCCTCAATTGAAGAAAGCCTATAAGATGAAGAAGAAAGCTTATGTTGCAACATGGAGCGATAGCGAAGAATCCTCTTCCGAGGAGGAACAAAAGAAGTTGCAAATATTTGCTTCATGGCAAACAATGATGACGAGGTAAATACCGTAACCCTCATTGATGATTTTACATTTGATGAATTATATGAAGCTTTCAATGAATTAGTCAATGATTTTAAAATTCTAAAAAAGAAAAACAAGTTTTTGAAAGTGAAAACTTATATCTGTGTAAAGAGAAAAATAAATTAACGCTTGAAGTTAAGGATTTAAAAGATGAAAAGGAGAGATATATAAAAGAAAAAGAATCAATCATGAATGAAAATCTTAACTTAAAGAAAGAAGTTGAAAAATACAAGAACATAGTTGATAAATTTTCATATAGCTCTGAAAAACTGAATTTACTTTTAAGTAATCAACGTGCTATTTTTGATAGAGCTGGATTAGGATATAAACCAAACATGAAACAAAAATTTGTAAACAATTTCCTTGTTAAGAAAATAAATGATGTTACATGTTACAATTGCAACAAGAAAGGTCATAAATCTTATGAATATAATGCAAGAAAAAGTAACAAGAAATTAAATGTTAAAGGAAAGAAAATATGGGTTCCAAAATGAACAATATTTTTTGCTACTAACCATGAAGGACCCAAGAAGGCTTGGGTACCTAAATATAAGACTTGATCATTTTGCAGGAGTGTCTTGCGGCCAAAAGATCAAAGCGAAAGTGGTATCTCGATAGTGGCTGCTCAAGACACATGACGGGTGACAATGATCAATTCATCACCCTTGAAAGCAAAAGAGGAGGAGTTGTTACGTTTGGTGACAATAGCAAAGGCCAGATCTTGGGGTTTGGTAAAATTCAAATAACTCCCTCTACATTTATTGAAAATGCCTTATATGTTAATGGTTTAAAGCATAATCTAATTAGTATTAGCCAATTATGTGATAAAGGTTTCAAAGTATCATTTGAAGCTTCTATTTGCAATGTTTCTGATCTCATTGATAATAGCATTGTATTTATTGGAAATAGAAATGACAATGTGTACTTGATTGATTTAGATAATTTGTCTACTAGTAATCATTGCTTAGTTGCTCATAATGCTAATATGAATGAGATTGGATGGTTGTGGCATCGTAGATTAGGTCATGCAAGCACACACCTAATTTCAAAATTAATTAGAATGGATTTAGTAAAAGGCCTTCTACAATTAGATTTTGAAAATAACAAAGTTTGTGATGCATGTCATTTGAAAACAAACTAGAAACTCTTTTAAAACTAAAAACATTGTTTCCACTTCTAGGCCACTTGAATTACTTCACATGGATCTTTTTGGACCTACTAGAACCACTAGTCTAGGAGGAAAGAATATGGTCTTGTGATTGTAGATGATTATTCTAGATATACTTGGGTATTATTTTTAGCTCATAAAGATGAGACCTTTCCAATATTTCTGAAATTTTTCAAGAAGCTGACAAATGAGAAGAACAACACCATAGTTTCTCTTAGAAGTGATCATGGCACAGAATTCGAAAATCATTTATTTGAAAACTTTTGCATTGAAAATGGCATTCATCATAATTTCTCTGCACCTAGGACACCACAACAAAATGGAGTTGTAGAAGGAAAGAATAGAACCTTAGAAGACATGGCCGTACCATACTATATGAAAGCCAACTCCCAAAGTACTTCTGGGCGGAAGCTATAACATGGCATGTTACATTCTTAATAGAGCTTTAATTAGGCCAATCCTCAAGAAAACTCCTCATGAACTATGGAACAATAGAAAACCAAGCATTAGTTACTTTCATGCATTTGGTTGTAAATGTTTCATTCATAATAATGGTAAAGATAATCTTAGAAAATTTGATGTAAAATCAGATGAACGCATATTCTTAGGATATTCAACATCTAGTAAAGCCTATAGAGTGTTAACAAAATAAACTTAATTGTAGAAGAATCTATTTGTTGACCCAATTATTGATTTTGATGATTAATAAAGGAATTGAGTATATTTATTTGATTACTAATGGATTTGAGAAGTGTTTCGGAGTTAAAATTATTTGATCAATTTAAATGAATTAAGAAACGTATTTTGAATCAATTGCAAAACTTCAATTTCAAAGTTTCAGAACCTGGAGTCGACACCTAGAATCCCTGGAGCCGACCCCATGGCCATTCAAATTTATTCTGATTTTTGATACGGTCCGGAGCCGACACCCAGAGTTTCGGAGCCGACACCCAGAGTTTCGGAGTCGACACTTACAGTGTGTCGAGCCGACTCCGATGCGGGAATAGAACGTTGATTTTTTTAGCATCCTGGAGCCGACACACAGTATTCGGGAGCCGACACCTGACGATGGCGAGCCGACACTTACTTTTTCGGAGCTGACTCCTCAACGAACTCGAAAATTTCTATTTTTGGAAAAACGATCTGGAGCCGACACCTGAAAAGTTGGAGCCGACTCCAACCTGACTGGGACGAAAATTTAAATTGCCAGATCAGCTCTAACGGTAATATTTCCTTTTTACCTAATTTCTAATAGATATATTTTGTTTCCAGGTACACTCCAATGGCTAGTTTCCTTCCCAAAAAGGATTAAAAGAAATCTATAAAAAGGGGAAAACATCGATTTGAAAAGGGACGGAAAAATAGAAAAATTTCAAATCAAAAATTTGAGAAAGTTTGAGCCTGAACTCAAGAGAAAAGCATTCAAACTCAAATCCTTTCACTCCAAAAAGCTCAAAGAGGAATCCAAGGCGCCCAAATCAAAAAATCGGTGGATTTTTCAAATTGAAGAAAAAGCTCCGTTTCTTCCATTTCCAATCTTCTCAACTGTAATGATTGTGAGGGATTAAAGTTGAGGCTTGATTCATCATTCCAAAGGAAGAAGAGGAAAAGAAGAAAAGCTCAAATTCAATCATCTCCAAACAGGCTTTTTTAAACTTGTTTACTTTATTTTGAATATTTGCTCAACTAAGGAGCTGTGAATCATTGTAAAACATTCTTATATTTGTTTGTGCTAGTTCTATCAAGGGGATTGAACTAGTGGAGGTTGTTAACCTTGGGTCAAGCTAGATTAGCTTGAGTTTAAAGTTTTGTGCTGGTGAGCCCGGAAAACCGGCTGGGTTGTTGTGATCCCGAGGAAAACAACATGTTGTGAGTTGTGCTCTTGTAAAACAACTCGGCTGTAATCTAGTTGGTTATAGTGTGGACCCAAGTGAATCTTGGGAGTGGACGTAGGTGTTGGATACACCGAACCACTATAAAATCCTTGTGTTTGTCCGTGCATTCATTATCTCTATCTTTATCTCCTTGTTTGTGCTTTATATTTGCATTGCAATCAATTTCATTTGTCTTAGAGCAAATAATTTTTAAAAGGTCAAATTTTTTAAAGAACCCAATTCACCCCCCTCTTGGGTTGCCATCTGGGCCAACAATTGGTATCAGAGCAAGTGCTCATTCGAATTTGATCACACTATCAAGAGCTAAAGATCCAAATGGCAGCTCAAGTTGGATCATTTGCCGAAGGTCATTCTACGAATAGACCTCCCTTGTTTAATGGTTCCAACTATTCATATTGGAAAGCAAGAATGAGGATATTCATTCAAGCTTCTGATTATGAATTATGGGGTGTTATAACTAATGGACCTAGTACACCCACACACATTGTTGATGGCACTATTGTTCTAAGCCCGAAAGGGATTGGAATGATAATGATAGAAAAATGGCTCAGCTCAATGCAAAGGCCATGAATGTCTTATATTGTTCATTAGATGCTAATGAATTTAATCGCATTTCTACATGTAATTCCGCAAAAGATTTGGGATAGATTAGAGGTTACCCATGAGGGTACAAACCAAGTAAAAGAATCAAAATAAATATTCTTGTTCATAAATATGAATTATTTAGCATGGAACAAACTGAAACCATACATGCATGTACACTAGATTTACCGATATTGTGAATGGTTTGAAAAGTCTTGGAAAAACCTATACTAATTCTGAACTTGTTCGCAAAATTCTTAGGTCACTTCCAAGATCTTGGGAAGCAAAGGTGACAGCAATCCAAGAAGCCAAAGACCTCAACACTTACCCTTAGAGGAGCTTCTTGGATCCTTGATGACCCATGAGCTAACATGAGGCAACATAAGAGGAGGAAGTCAAAAAAAGAAACTATTGCTCTTAAGGCTGCAGAAAGATGAAGAGAGCAGCAGTGATGTGATGAAGATGATGATGAATGCTCTTCTAGCAAAAAATTCAAAAAATTCATGAGAAGAAAGAGACCCTTCCACAAGAAGAAATTTGGAGCAAGATGAAAGGAGAAAAAGAAAAGGACAAGGACAAAGAGAAAGACCCCTTGATTTGTTATGAGTGCAAGAAACCAGGGCACTTTAGATATGATTGTCCTCAACTAAAGAAGACCTTCAAGAAAAAGAAGAAAGCATATGTTGCAACATGGAGCGACAGTGATGAATCTTCTTCGGAAGAAGAACAAAAAGAAGTTGCCAACATTTGCTTCATGGCAAACGACGACTGATGAGGTAAGTTCTGAAAACCCTTGTGATGATTTTACTTTTGATGAATTATTTGAAGCTTTCAATGAACTTATAGATGATTTTAAATTTTGAAAAAGAAATAAATCTTTGAAAAATGATAACTTAATCTTTATAAAGAAAAAAGATGAACTTAACTAATGAAATTAAAATACTAAAATTTGAAAATTTGAAAAAGAAAAGAATCAATTTCTAATGAAAATGATAATTAAAAAGAAGTTAAAAATATAAAACATTGTTGATAAATTTACTTATAGTTCTGAAAAACTTAACATTTAAGAAGTCAAAAGCTTTTTGATAAAGCTGGTTTAGGATATAACCTAACTTAAAACAAAAATTTGTAAAAACTTTTTAGAAAAAACAAAAAGGATAATGTTACATGTCATTATTGTAACAAGAAAGGTCATAAATCCTTGAATGTAAAAGAAAATAACAAAAATTTAAATATTAAAGGAAGAAAATATGGGTTCCGAAAGGAACAATTTTTATGCTACTAACCATGAAGGACCCAAGAAAGCTTGGGTACCTAAAATAAAGTTTGATTTTGCAGGAATGTCTTGTAGCCAAAAGATCAAAGCGAAAGTGGTATCTTGATAGTGGCTGCTCAAGACATATGACGGGTGACAAAGAGGAATTCATCACCCTTGAAGCAAAAGAGGAGGAGTTGTTACATTTGGCGACAATGGTAAAGGCCAAATCATGGGCCTTGGTAAAATTCAAATAACTCCATCCATATTATTGAAAATGTACTTTATGTTAATGGTTTAAAGCATAATCTAATTAGTATTAGTCAATTATGTGATAAAGGTTTTAATGTTCATTTGAAGCTCTATTTGCACTGTTTCTAATCCCATTGATAATAGCATTGTTTTTACTGGTTATAGATTGGCAATATATACTTGATTGATTTAGACAAAACTTCTAAGTAGTCATTGCTTAATTGCTGATAATGCTAACATTAATGATATTAGTTGGTTGTGGCATCGTAGATTAGGTCATGCAAGCACACACCTTATTTCAAAACTAATTAAAATGGATTTAGTAAAAGGACCTAAATTAGATTTTGAAAATAATAAAATTTGTGATGCATGTCAATTTGGAAAACAAACTAGAAGTTCTTTAAATCTAAAAATATTGTTTCAACTTCTAGGCCACTTAGAGCTACTTCACATGGACCTATTTGGACCAACTAGAACCACAAGTCTAGGAGGAAAGAAATATGGTCTAGTGATTGTAGATGATTATTCTAGATATACTTGGGTAATGTTTTTAGCTCACAAAGATGAGACTTTCTCGATGTTCCTGAAATTTTTCAAGAAAGTCACAAATGAGAAAAACTACTATAGTATCTCTAAGAAGTGATCATGGAACAGAATTTGAAAATCACTTATTTGAAAATTTCTGCACTGAAAATGGAATTAATCATAATTTTTCAGCCCCTAGGACTCCACAACAAAACGGTGTAGTTGAAAGAAAAATAGAACTTTAGAAGACATGGCCCGTACCATGCTATGTGAAAGCAACTTACCAAAATATTTTGGGCGGAAGCAATTAACACAGCATGTTACATATTAAATAGAGCTTTAATAAGACCAATATTAAAGAAAACACCTTATGAATTATGGAATGAAAGAAAACCAAATATAAAATACTTTCATGCATTTGGATGTAAATGTTTCATTCATAATAATGGTAAAATAACTTAGGAAAATTTGATGCTAAATCAGATGAAGGAATTTTTCTAGGTTATTCAACAACTAGTAAGGCATATAGAATCTTTAACAAGAAAACCTTAATAGTAGAAGAATCTATTCATGTAGTATTCGATGAATCTTTAGCTCTGGATCTGAAAAGATTATGATGAGGAAGATACAAACATAATTGAAAAAGATCTTGAAAAACTTAATATTGAAGTATCTTCTGATCATGAACAACAGGCTAAAGATAATGATTCACATAAGGATGATGATGTTAATAATGATCATAATGATGTAGATCTTCCAAGAGATTGGAGATATGCTTATAGTCATCCTAAGGAATTGATTATAGGTGATCCATCTCAAGGAATAAGGACTAGATCATAATGAGAAATATTAGTAATCATCTTGCATTTGTATCACAAATAGAACCTAAAACTATAGAAGAAGCTGAAAAAGATAATAATTGGATGTTAGCTATGCAAGAAGAACTTAATCAATTCACTAGGAATAATGTTTGGACTTTAGTGGAAAGACCTAAAAACCATTCAATATAGGAACTAAATGGGTTTTAGAAATAAGTTAGATGAAAATGGCATAGTAATTAGAAACAAAGCTAGATTGGTTGCTAAAGGATATAGTCAAGAAGAAGGTATTGATTTTGATGAAACCTTTGCACCTGTAGCTAGACTAGAAGCCATTAGACTTTTACTTGCATTTGCATGTCATATGAACATTAACTTATTTCAAATGGATGTAAAAAGCGCATTTTTAAATGGACTTATTAATGAAGAAGTTTATGTAGAACAACCACCAGGTTTTGAAGATCACGAGTTTTCAAATCACGTTTTTAAATTGCACAAAGCTTTATATGGTTTGAAACAAGCACCTAGAGCTTGGTATGATAGGTTAAGTAAATTTTAATAGAAAATGATTTTACAAGAGGAAATGTTGATAAAACCTTTTTTGAAAAGAAAAAAAGATTTACTTGTAGTACAAATATACGTAGATGACATTATTTTTGGTGCTACTAACGAATCTCTTTGTCAAGAATTTGCCAAGTTAATGCAGGGAGAATTCGAGATGAGCATGATGGGAGAACTCAACTTCTTCCTTGGACTCCAGATCAAACAATGTAAGGAGGGAATCTTTATCAACCAAACCAAGTACACAAGAGAACTACTCAAAAAGTTTGGTATGGAAACAATGAAACCCCTTGGAACACCAATGAGTCCTTCATGCAAGCTAGACAAAGACGAAGAAGGTAAGAAGGTTGATCAGAAGTATTATCGAGGTATTATCGGATCCCTTCTCTATTTAACAGCAAGTAGACCAGATATAATGTTTGCAGTATGTTTGTGTGCTAGATTTCAAGCTGAACCTAAAGAATCACATTTAATAGCTGTTAAAAGAATTTTAAGATATCTAAATGGCACAAAAATGTAGGTTTATGGTATTCTAGAGACTCCACATTAAACCTAATTGCATATTCAGATTCTGATTATGCCGGATGTAAAATTGATAGAAAAAGCACAAGTGGTGCATGCCATTTCTTAGGCAGTAACTTAATCACATGGTTTAGCAAAAAGCAAAATTCAGTTGCATTATCAACTACTGAAGCTGAATATGTAGCAGCTGGAAGTTGCTGTGCGCAAATCCTATGGATTAAGCGACAACTTGAGACTATGGTATCAAACTTAATAAGACACCCATAAAATGTGATAATACTAGCGCAATCAATTTAACGAAAAATCCAATTCAACACTCAAGGACAAAACACATAGAAATTAGATATCATTTTATAAGAGAACATGTAGCTAATGATGAAATTTGTTTAGATTATGTAAACACTGAAGAACAATTAGCTGACATCTTTACAAAACCCCTAAGTGAAGAAAGGTTTGAATATCTTAGAGGAGAATTAGGAATTTGTAATCCTTTTGAATAATTTTGAAATATAAGGAAATGCATCTAGAATTCTTTCAATTCCTCAAATCTTAAGGAAATATCTATCTAGAATTCATATCAAAATTTTATCAAGACTTTTATGAATCATACCCAAAATCAAATCCGGAATCATTTCAAACATTCAGAAAATTTTCAATTTTTTTGAAATGGTCTCGACTCGACTGTTTTCGGTCGACTCGAGCCGAAACTTGGGAGCCGACTCCTGGTATGAGCGAGTCGACTCGAGTTCGGGATTTCTTTCTGTGATTTAGGCGAGCCGACTCGAGGTTATGCGCGAGTCGACTCGACGTGGTCCCAGGTTGAATATCTAGGGCACGAGTCGACCCGACGGTCATTTCTATTTCTAATCCTTCTCTCTCCAAAATCTCCAAACCCTCCAAATCTTCCAAATACTTCCGATTAATCACTCCAATCAAATCTATGGCACCCAAAACGCGTGGAGCGCCGTAGGGACCGGGAAGAGGAAGCGAACCCGTCCGTACGCCGTCTCCGTGGATTCTACGTCTTCCTTCCAGTGATTCTCCTGTTCCTTCTTCCAACCCTCAGGTAGACCCCTAGCTAGTAGAGTTGTGACAACGGGAAGGAAGGTCGATTTTGAGCTTTTTGAAAATGAGGGATTCATTATAGGAAGACAGTTATTGGAAATGGGAAAGATGTTCTCATTAGATTGTCCTACTTATCCAGCTTTAGTGAAAGAATTTTATAAAATCTGACTAGAGGAGACAATGGGTTAGTAAGCATAGTGAGGGGCAAAAGTCTAAACATTACTGACACCATCTTATCTAGACTTTTAAACCTACCATTGTCTGGACCCTGCACATTTGCTTCAGAGGATAGGTCTCCTGCTCTCAAGGCTTTTACATAGAGACTTTGAAGGATTTGAGGAAGTTCTTGCAAGTCAACTGCCACTTGGAGCTAAGGCTTTTACATAATATCTGCAGTAGATTTTATTTCCCAAGACAGGCAGGTTTGACTATGTTTCAGAGAGGACATTTTCATTATGGATGCTATAGTATCAGGAAAACCTTTTAATCTGCTGAATGATGATTTTGGTACATGGCTGATTGTGGAAGAAAAGGAAATCTTGTCTTCCCTATGGTATGATCTTGACTCAGTTGTTCAGGAGCCAAGGGATTATGTTTAGTGACAGTGAGCCCAAGAAGGAATTGAGACATACAGACTATTATACCTTGGCCACTATCAATAGAATGGGATTTATCAAAAGGAATGGAATTTGGGAAAGGAAGAATTGGAGGATAGAGCTGAGGCACCTAGACATTCATCTCCAGAGCCACCTCAGACTTCATTCATACCAGACCCAGCTCCAGCTCCATAGTATTCCTGTTCCTGCTCTGCAGCTCCAGTGACCTCTGTTTCTACATCATCAGTTTTTCAGACACTCAGTTAGAGCAGCTTAGGTCTCTATTCAAATCAGAGTTAATTGAGCATGAGACTAGATTGAAGACTGAATTTGATGATAAATTTATGAACTTGAAGGAAGCACTTTATTCTATTAATGATCGAGTATCTTCTATTGAAGCCAATGTTAGCTCATCCACCTCCTCTCTAAATGAAGATTTGAAGAATATATTTGAAGAATTGAAGGATATTTGTGGAGATGGTGAGACTTATGCAAAAGTAATGCAGAGCTTCAAGACAAAATTTCAAGTGCATGCAAGTTTGTTGATGAAAAACTAAAAGATTATGTCAAGATTCAATGTGAAGGAATGCATAAGATTATAGAACACTTAACAAGAATTACTAGAACATTTGATTTCATGTATGATGTTTGAATTTTGATGTAATGAAATTTGATGTATGAAATTTGCATTTTGATATTTTTGATGATCTTTTAATGTAATGAAGTTCAGTTCATTTCAATATTGTGTACATGAGATATGACATTAATGTTTTTTAACCTTTTTGTTGATTACAAAAAAGGGGGAGAAATTTTAAATCGTATATGCTTTTAAGTTTGATTCAAGAGAAGAAATTAAAAGGAAAATTGTTTAATTTATTTGAATTTAAGACTCTGAAAGTTTTTTTGAAATTGCAAAATCTTAAGTATCAAAAAAACAATTGATAATTTGAACTTCATAGGGGAGCTACC
>UESW01003658.1:0-30434 GCA_900491605.1 Calamus simplicifolius
TCGCGATCGATCGGATCGGCAATGATCCGACGGTACTTGCAATCGATCGAAGCCATGATCGATCCCGGTTGGCGATGATCTGACGGTTGCGATCGATCCAAGCCATGATCGATCCCGGTCGGCGATGATCTGACGGTTGCGATCGATCCAAGCCATGATCGATCCCGATCGGTGATGACCTCTCTCGGACCGTGGCGATCGATCGGATCGGCGACGATCCGACGGTTGCGATCGATCGAAGCCATGATCGATCCCGATCGGCGATGATCCGACGGTTTGCGATCGATCCAAGCCATGATCGATCCCGGTCGGCGAAGATCCGATGGTTGCGATCGATCAAAGCCATGATCGATCCTGATCGGCAATGATCCGACGGTTGCGATCGATCCAAGCCATGATCGATCCCGGTCGGCGATGACCTCTCTCGGACCGTGGCGATCGTTCGGATCGGCGACGATCCGACGGTTGCGATCGATCGAAGCCATGATCGATCCTGGTCGACGATGATCCGACGATTGCGATCGACCAAAGCCATGATCGATCCCGGTCGGCATCGACCTATCTCGGATCGTCGCGATCGATCGGATCGGCGACGATCCGATGGTACTTGCGATTGATCGAAGCCATGATCGATCCCGGTCGGCGATGATCCGATGGTTGCCATCGATCCAAGCCATGATCATCCCGGTCGGCGACGAGCGATCTCGGACCATCGCGATCGATCCGATCGACGACAACCGACGGTTGCGATCGATCACATACGGGCGACGACGACCGATCTCGGACATTATTAATTTTTAATTATATTTTCTAATTTATTGCGTCGCTAATGCCTCGCTAATTTGGCATTATGAATTTCTTTTAAAATATTACGATGCATTAATTTGCGTCGTTAAATAATTTTTTTTTATTACTTTACTGTTTTATTGCATCGCTATTACATCACTAATTAACATATTTATTTTTAACAAAACATTGCGATGCACTGGATTGCATCGCAATATTTTTATTTCATAATACTATTTTCTTAAAATAAATTTTATTTAAATTAATTGTGATGCAATTATTACGTCGCTAAATTTAAAAATAATTTTCATATTTTTCTGATTTATTGCATCGCTAATGCGTTGCTAATTAAAAAAAAATTAAGTTTTTTTAAAAAAATTGCGACGCACTGTTTTGCGTCGCAATATTTTTTATTCATTTTAATATTTATACAAATTAATTTCATTTAAAATAATTGCAATGCAATTATGCGTCGCTAAATTAAAATTAATTTTTATAATTTTCTGGTATATTGCGTCGCTAATGCGTCGCTATATAAAATTATTATGTTTTTCAAATATATTGCGACGCACTGAGGGGCATCGCAATATTTTTATTTCATAATTATATTTTATAAAAATCAATTTTTTTTTAATATTTGCAACGTAATTTTTACGTCGCTATATTAAATATATTTTTCTTATTTTATGTTTATTGCGTCGCTAATGCGTCGCTATTTAACATAATTAATTTTTTTTAAAACATTACAATGCACTTATCTGCGTCGCAATATTTTATTCCTTTAATAATATTTAAAAAACATATTTATAAATATTGCGATGCATTTTTGCGTCGCTAAATTTAAATTTTTTTTTTTATTTTAAGGTTTATTCAGTCGCTAATGCATCGCTATTTGCATTGCAATGTTTTTTGACGCGGAGGCATCGCAATGCTATCGCAATTTTAGCGATGCATAATTACATCGCTAAAATTGCGTCGCTAAAATTTATTTGAGATCCCTCTCGCCTCTAATGCGTCTTCTAATTCTCTTATTACCTTTGCTTTCTCTCTCTAGCTCTTCTCCTTTGTGGAGCTTGGACCAGATGCAATATGGGCATCCATGGAGGAAACGAGCGGTAAGGAATGGGGCGCGTATCGTCGAAGGGGCGTTGGAGGAGCGATGCGGGAGCTATAGCCTGAGTGCGGATGTGAGCAAGTCGAAAAGTTCGAGCAATTTCTCTGGGAGAAGGTAATTTTGTTTTATTTTAGATAGCGATATTCTCTTTCTCGCTTGGAAACCCTTGAATTGCTCTGACACTTTGCTGCCACACGATTCCAACCCAACCTAAGGTTTATTGCGTTGAATTCTTCTTGTCAATTCCTGATAGATAGATAGATGGCATTGAATCTGGATGCGATGATGGAGATCTTGAGGAAGCCCATCGTCGGGGACGTAGTCGCGGAGCTTGCCTTGTTCGCTGCCCCTCTCTGGATCATGGTTCTTGTAGGGCTCTTTGTGGGTGGGCGTGGAAGCCAAGATGGACGACGGGTCTGGTAGGCAGGGGAGACGCCAGTCTGAGTGCTAGGCGTGCGCTTTCCTCCCTCCTCGCCCTCTCTGTCTCTAAGCTCGTCCTCTCCCTCCCCGCCCACATCGCCGCCGCCCGTGCCGTCCCCTCCTCGGTGGAGCTCGCCAAGATCCGAGACTCAAATCGGAATGATCTCCCACTAAACTTCCCAAAGACGATGCCCTTTTCGTCTATGGTAACTGATGAGGGGTAAAATCATCATTGCATTATTGACCACTCACATCGGCAATAGGGTCGCGCTCGGTTCAAATACCTTGCTTGCCAGTTGGCCGGCTAGCATGACATTCTAGCAACAAGAGTCTCCTCATAATAAAGAAAGAGAACAAAAGGGAAAAAAAAGGGCCACGTCATGTGCGTGGGTTCTCCCAAAGCCCCCTCATTAATATCTGGCCGTCAAATCAATAGGCTGGAGCATTTAATAGTGCAGAAACGGTCATAATGACTTAGCCAGCATTTAATGGAATAAAAAGAGAGGAGAAAGCATACTTCGGCCAATATGCCTCGGAAAATATAGTTCGACAAATATACTTCGGCCAACATAGCTCGGCCATCATAGCTCGGCCATCATAGCTCGGCCAGCCTCGATCAGCATAGCTTCGGCCAACATAGCTCGGCTAGCATAGCTCGGCCAGCCTCAGCCTCAGCCACCTTCAGCATAGCTCGGCCAACATAGCTCGGCCAGCATAGCTCGACCAGCCTCAGCCTCAGCCAGCTTCAGCATAGCTCGGCCAACATAGCTCGGCCAGCATAGCTCGGCCAGCCTCAGCCAGCTTCAGCATAGCTCGGCCAACATAGCTCGGCCAGCATAGCTCGGCCAGCCTCAGCCTTAGCCAGCTTCAGCATAGCTCGGCCAACATAGCTCGGCCAGCATAGCTCGGCCAGCCTCAGCCTCAGTCAGCTTCAGCATAGCTCGGCCAACATAGCTCGGCCAGCATAGCTCGGCCAGCCTCAGCATCAGCCAGCTTCAGCATAGCTCAGCCAGCATAGCTCGGCCAACATGCCTCGGCAAATATAGTTCGGCCAACATGCCTCGGCAAATATAGTTTAGCAAATATAGTTCGGCCTCCGCAACCACGCTATGTCTTTTGCATCAAGGCATTTATGACCTAAGGCCACATATATCCACCTGCTTTAAGGCATTCAATGCCTTATTTTCTTCCCTGCATTAAGGCATTTATGGCTGCCACGTTCGCCCTTTATGCCTCGGCACCTACCTCCGCCGAGCCTCCGCCAGCTATGATGACTGAACCATAACACCTCTGCGGAATCTGGCGCGGGAGAGTTCAAATTCACTGTAACAGAATAAGATTCCAAACAAGGAATCATGCCAAAATGTGGCCTAGGACCTACAATAGTGGCCTAGGGACCACGCAGCCACTGAGTCTCGAGCCATCGGCCAACTCTCCCCGCCTCCCAGCCATCGATCTTCTAACTAACCAGATATGGATCCTACCGGCCCTGTAACAACCTGATTCGAATCCATTTCGAATCCCAACAACTTTCAGACCTCATCCAGAGCACGTCCAAGAAGTCAGGTGACCACCTATAAATACTACCACCCTCAAGCCTCTCAGGTACGGCTATTCTACGCCCATTTTTCATTCGCAGTTCTCACACTCCTCCATGAAAGCTCCCACGAGAGCTCGGAGGAACTCTTCCTGGGGGATCCTTCTCTCCATATTTATTGATTGCTGGTCTCCACTGACTTGGGCGTCGGAGGGTCTTCCGCAGAGGGCCACCCCCAACGCCTCTTGCGTGAGGACTGTCTTGCAGGTCCGCCTAGGAGGGAGCCCACGCTGCAGCCCGATCGCGCCCGAGCCGGAGGACAGATTTCAGCGGCAACAGATTGGCGCTATAGGAAGGGCCTCAAGTCCCGTTAAACTTGAAAAAAAGGAGACAAGGATCTCGATCTGGAAGAGAACCTCTCCAATGGCTAATCGGAGAAGGGCAACTTCTGAAGCCCAGGACCGGGTCGCCTCCCAGAGACTCGATCCGATGAGTATCATGGCACTGCCACCGCCATCAGCTGAGACTCCGTCGCCACTAGCTGTCCCAGTGACCCAGGACCCGTTCGCCACACTGGTCCAGCAAGTCCAGGCCCTGACCCGTCTAGTTCAGGAGCGCCATACAACTCCCCATCCAGTTGTAGCTACCCCTGCTCCATGCCTCCCAGAAGAGGCCGCAGCTCTTCTTTCTCCAGCCACTTCTTCTTCTGGTCCGCATAGAGTTACGGACCCCCCATGTCGACCTAAGGAGGCCAGACTAGTCCCGCAAGGGGGCTGCGATAAGGATCTCCCCAGATCTCGGTGGGCTCGATTCATCTCTCCGATGTCCTCTCGCCACGACTCGACGCTGTCTCCGCCTTCTCCCTGCCTTGGCACAACAGATCGGTTTCCATAGCCGCGCTATGCGCACCAAGGCATTTATGGCCTCATAAAGGCCATGTGCATCTACATGCATTTAATGCCTTATCTCCTTTCATCATTAAGGCATTTATGGCTACCGCGTTGCCCCCTAGGCACCTTTTGTGTGAGGAAGGATGGCGTCATAAAGCCAAGACAAGGAGTTCTTGACTCCATGCTTCACAGAAGTCCAACGTCCAGCTTCAACCTCGGCCAGTGGATCTACCGCACCACACGGAGAGTTCCCACAGGCGAGACCCCGTTCCGGATGGCCTTCGGCGTAGAAGCTGTCATCCCCGTGGAGATAGGACCCCCCTATCCGCGGATGCTATCATGCCTCCATAGTCAAAGGGAGATCTTTCTTGCCCGGCGACCTTGTTCTCCGGAAAGCATCTGTCTTCAAACCGCTGGAGCAAGGAAAACTGGCACCAAATTGGGAAGGCCCCTACCAAGTGGCGGAGATCATTGGACCGGGAACCTACAAGCTGCAAGATCTAAACGGAAAGTCTGTCCCCTGGACGTGGAACTCGGACAATCTCCGTAAGTATTATCAATAGGGTATGTCCTCTATAAGTCCATTTTGATATGCCTTATTATACCTTCCTGTCGGCACGTATTTTCATAATTTGCAACGTGAATCATCATACATTATGTTGCCAAAGATTGCGAAAAGAAACAGGTGCTGCTCACCAATCCTCGGCATGACCGATTTGCCTATTTGCACAGGAAATCTCCGAACCTTGGCAGGGCCAAGTAAAAATCTCTGAACCTCGGCTGGGCCGAGCAACAAAATCTCCGAACCTTGGCAGGGCCAAGTAAAAATCTTCGAACCTCGGCTGGGCCGAGCAACAAAATCTCCGAACCTTGGCAGGGCCAAGTAAAAATCTCCGAACCTTGGCAGGGCCAAGTAAAAATCTCCGAACCTCGGCTGGGCCGAGCAACAAATTCTCCGAACCTTGGCAGGGCCAAGTAAAAATCTCCGAACCTCGGCTGGGCCGAGCAACAAATTCTCCGAACCTTGGCAGGGCCAAGTAAAAATCTCCGAACCTCGGCTGGGCCGAGCAACAAATTCTCCGAACCTTGGCAGGGCCAAGTAAAAATCTCCAAACCTCGGCTGGGCCGAGCAACAAAATCTCTGAACCTCGGCTGGGCTGAGCAACAAAATTCTCCGAACCTTGGTAGCGCCAAGTAAAATATAATCTTGAAGGCTCAGAAATACCGAGTAATTATTTGAAGGCTCGACAACACAGAGTAATTTATTATTTGGAAGCCTCGGTTACAACCGAGTAGCATCTTTGAAGGCTCAGCAACACTGAGTAATTTATTATTTGGAAGCCTCGGTTACAACCGAGTAGCATCTTTGAAGGCTCGGAAACACCGAGTAATTCTTTGAAGGCTCGGAAACACTGAGTAATTTATTATTTGGAAGCCTCGGTTACAACCGAGTAGCATCTTGGGAAGGCTCGGCAACAACGAGTGATTTGTTATTTGAAGGCTCGGCAACACCGAGTAATTTATTATTTGGAAGCCTCGGTTACAACCGAGTAGCATCTTTGAAGGCTCGGAAACACCGAGTAATTCTTTGAAGGCTCGGCAACACCGAGTAATTTATTATTTGGAAGCCTCGGTTACAACTGAGTAGCATCTTGGGAAGGCTCGGCAACACCGAGTAATTTATTATTTGGAAGCCTTGGTTACAACCGAGTAGCATCTTTGAAGGCTCGGAAACACCGAGTAATTCTTTGAAGGCTCGGCAACACCGAGTAATTTATTATTTGGAAGCCTCGGTTACAACCGAGTAGCATCTTGGGAAGGCTCGGCAACAATGAGTAATTTGTTATTTGAAGGCTCGGCAACACCGAGTAATTTATTATTTGGAAGCCTCGGTTACAACCGAGTAGCATCTTGGGAAGGCTCGGCAACAACGAGTAATTTGTTATTTGAAGGCTCGGCAACACCGAGTAATTTATTTGGAAGCCTCGGTTACAACCGAGTAGCATCTTGAGAAGGCTCGGCAACAATCGAGTAATATATTTCTAAAGGCTCGGCAACAACCGAGTAATAAATTCCTAGAGCATCGGCCAAAGACCGAGTGATATATTTCTAAAGGCTCGGCAACAACCGAGTAATAAATTCATCCATAAAAGTACGCTTTTTCTAGACCCATTTTTATTCATTGAATTAAGTTTAGTTTTTAAAAGGCCTGCGAAATTTTTATAACTCTCCTTGAAAGTTACAATGAGAAGCAGGTCTCAAAAGCCCCGGCCAGAGCTGGAGTGCATCTCTTATTATCAAAAGCCCCGGCCAGAGCCGGAGTGCATCTCTTATTATCAAAAGCCCCGGCCAGAGCCGGAGTGCATCTCTTATTATCAAAAGCCTCGGCCAGAGCCGAAGGGCATCACCTATTAACAGAAACCTCGGCCAAGACTGAGTGACATGTCGGAACCCTCGGCTAAAGCCGAAGGGAATTTCTTATTGATCTTCAAAAGCCCCGGCTAGAGCCGGAGTGCATCTCTTATTATCAAAAGCCCCGGCCAGAGCCGGAGTGCATCTCTTATTATCAAAAGCCTCGGTCGAAGACTGAGTGATATATTTCTGCAGCCTCGGCCAATCCGAGTGATACAGCACTAAAGCTTCGTCCCAGCCGGATAATTTCTCGGACACTCTAGTGCAACTAAAGCACCTTATTTTACTTCAGCAAGAGGGCCGCCCAGGCCTTTCTCTAACCTATACAGAGATAAATACTTCCTCTACAGAGGATCGAATGACACGTCCCCTAAATAAGATTGCTCCAGAATTCTACTCCCTATATCCGAAATTACACTTCGGACTAGGGAGTGGGGGGCATGTGATGAGGGGTAAAATCGTCATTGCATTGTTGACCACTCACATCGGCAATGGGGTCGCGCCCGGTCCAAATGCCTTGCTTGCCAGCTGGCCGGCTAGCACGACATTCTAGCAACAAGAGTCTCCTCATAATGAAGAAAGAGAACAAGAGGGAAAAAAAAGGGCCACCTCATGTGCGTGGGTTCTCCCAAGGGCCCCTCATTAATATCTGGCAATCAAATCAATAGGCTGGAGCATTTAATGGTGCAGAAACGGTCATAATGACTTAGCCAGCATTTAATGGAATAAAAAGAGAGGAGAAATCATACTTCGGCCAACATGCCTCGGAAAATATAGTTCGGCAAATATACTTCGGCCAACATAGCTCGGCCATCATAGCTCGGCCAGCCTCGGCCAGCATAGCTTCGGCCAACATAGCTCGGCTAGCATAGCTCGGCCAGCCTCAGCCTCAGCCAGCATAGCTTCGGCCAACATAGCTCGGCTAGCATAGCTCGGCCAGCCTCAGCCTCAGCCAGCTTCAGCATAGCTCGGCCAACATAGCTCGGCCAGCATAGCTCGGCCAGCCTCAGCCTCAGCCAGCTTCAGCATAGCTCGGCCAACATAGCTCGGCCAGCATAGCTCGGCCAGCCTCAGCCTCAGCCAGCATAGCTCGGCCAACATAGGTCGGCCAGCATAGCTCGGCCAGCCTCAGCCTCAGCCAGCTTCAGCATAGCTTGGCCAACATAGCTCGGCCAGCATAGCTCGGCCAGTCTTAGCATCAGCCAGCTTCAGCATAGCTCAGCCAGCATAGCTCGGCCAACATGCCTCGACAAATATAGTTCGGCCAACATGCCTCGGCAAATATAGTTCGGCAAATATAGTTCGGCCAACATGCCTCTGCAAATATAGTTTGGAAAATATAGTTCGGCCTCCGCAACCACGCTATGTCTTTTGCATCAAGGCATTTATGACCTCATAAAGGCCACATATATCCACCTGCTTTAAGGCATTCAATGCCTTATTTTCTTTCCTGCATTAAGGCATTTATGGCTGCCACGTTCGCCCTTTATGCCTCGGCACCTACCTCCGCCAGCCATGATGACTGAACCATGCGGAATATGGCGCGGGAGAGTTCAAATTCACTGTAACAGAATAAGATTCCAAACAAGGAATCATGCCAAAACGTGGCCTAGGACCTACAATAGTGGCCTAGGGACCATGCAGCCACTGAGTCTCGAGCCATCGGCCAGCTCTCCCCGCCTCCTAGCCGTTGATCCTCTAACTAACTAGATATGGATCCTACCGGTCCTGTAACAACCTGATTCGAATCCGTTTCGAATCCCAACAACTTTCAGACTTCATCCAGAGCACGTCCAAGAAGTCAGGTGACCGCCTATAAATACTACCACCCTCAAGCCTCTCAGGTACGGCTATTCTACGTCCATTTTTCATTCGCAGTTCTCACACTCCGTCATGAAAGCTCCCACGAGAGCTCGGAGGAACTCTTCCTGGAGGATCCTTCTCCCCATATTTGTTGATTGCTGGTCTCCACTGACTTGGGCATCGGAGGGTCTTCCGTAGAGGGCCACCCCCAATGCCTCTTGCGTGAGGACTGTCTTGCAGGTCCGCCTAGGAGGGAGCCCACGCTGCAGTCCGATCGTGCCCGAGCCGAAGGACAGATTTCAGCGGCAACAGTAACTATTCTCTCTCCCCTCCCCTCCTGTTAGCTTTAGGCTGTTGGATCTCTTTGTCTTTTGCTTTGGCAATCAAATTGTTTTGTTTTCTTCTGATCAGTCTCATCGTTATTGTTAATAGGAGCTCTCCAGCTTCTTAATGGATGTTAAAAAAGTTAGGGTACAATTTTTACTCAAGCTCATTAAACCATATACTAGAATCCATATCCCTTTCATTTCAAGGGTGATTCTCTTAACCCATTTTATTCAACTGTTTTGCTTAAGCAATTACTAATTATTTAGCCCTTTTGCCAATTTTTCTGCTTCTATATGCTTCACTTAAAAAAAATGGTGGTATAAATGCTGATTAAGTTTGTATTGGTAAATGCTTTCGAAGGTTGATGTTTGGTTTCCATATTTTGTTCTCGGGTTTGGTTTAAGAGTTACACCATGCCTGGTACTTATTTTTCTCTAACCAAGCAAATTGGTCTTAGAATAACATTGGATTTGAATGTCCAGGAACTGAATGCGCATGAGAAAGATGTTGAGCAGCTTTTAGTCTCTTTGATTCTTGACAACCGTATTCAGGCTCACATTGACCAAGTCAACAGGCTATTGGAGTGTGATGACAGGTCATCATTTTGTGTGGCTTTAGTTTACGCTTCCACTGGTGTAGCCTCAAACCTGACAATAATGTGTGAATATATTGTCCAGGTCAAAGGGAACGAAGAAATATACTGCTATTGATAAATGGAATACTCAACTTCGATCTTTGTACCAAACCATAAGCAACCGACTGGGCTAAGACTCAGGAGTTACTAGCGTTAAAAAAACAATCTTTTGAAACTTTGGATTTAATTTTCTTGATGGAGAAACCTTTGTTTTTTTTTTTTTTTTTGAGTTCACAAATATGTGGATCCAGGCAAGATTTTCACCTCTAAGAGATTTGTTATTTTCATTGGAGTTGTTTAAATGATTATGATGGAAACCATATTTTTCAGCTTACATGATGTCATTGTCAGCAATTTGTGCTGTTTATGTGCTAAACTACCTTTCTTGGGCGCTACAAGCATTGGAAGCTATACAATCCCTCCTTTCATAACCGTTGACACTTTTCTTATGTTATTTTTATTAAATAAATCTAAACACTTACAAAAGCTTTTTTTGAGTTCACAAATATGTGGATCCAGGCAAGATTTTCACCTCTAAGAGATTTGTTATTTTCATTGCAGTTGTTTAAATGATTATGATGGAAACCATATTTTTCAGCTTACATGATGCCATTGTCAGCAATTTGTGCTGTTTATGTGCTAAACTACCTTTCTTGGGCGCTACAATGGAAGCTATACAATCCCTCCTTTCGTAACCGTTGACACTTTTCTTATGTTATTTTTTATTAAATAAATCTAAACACTTACAAAAGCTTTTAGCATATAGCAGAGCGTGTAGCGTTGGGATTATTAATAATAAAGCATCGTAATGGTACCGATGCTTTAAAAGCGTTGACACCGTAATGGTCCTAACGCTTTTTAAAGCATCGGGAGTGCCAACGATTTATCTGACCTTGGTTTAAATTATGGTTTCGATGCTTTTAAAAAATGTTAAAAAAAATTTCTTCAATCATATTATATCGATGCTTCTGAAAGCATCGAAATGCTATTTTTTGATGCTTAAAAGTATCAAAAATAACTTTTTTAGTATTGCTATTCCTAAAAATTATTGTAGTGCTACTTCAATTTCTATCCAGCAGGAGATCTGATCAGTAAATTTCTTGACATTGCTGTGAAGCATGAAAATTTAGATGTGCCTTGGAATTCCTCATATGGAAATTCTCACGAATGCATAGATTTCACCTTTTTGTTTGACAAAATTTGGAAAAGATTTGATGGTTGAAAGTGGAAACTATTGTCCTTTGATGAGAGGACTACTCATACTTCATTTTTGTGCTTTATTCAATGACCCTGCATGCTGTTCATTCTGCGGTGGGGCTGCGTCAGGGATACCCTCTATCCTTTTTCTTGTTCATCTTGCTGCGATGATTTATCTCATGCGTTCACTCTGGTACAAAATGATCTTCGCATTGCCTCCTTCGCTGCGGGCCCTCATGGCCCTTCGATCTTTCACCTCCTATTTGCTGATGATTGCATCTTGCTGGGTCAGGCTACTGTCCACAATGTGACCATCTTTGATTCCATTATTCAGTCCTACTGCCAAGCCTCTAGTCAGAAGGTTAATTTATAAAAGTCCATAATCTGTTTTAGCCTAAAGACTATTGGTATAACTAGGGAGACCATCCTTCAAACCTTGGGCATCACTACTCAAGCTGATAGGCTATCTTATCTGGGGATCCCTATTACAAAAAAAATGGCCACGGAATAGTGATTACATTGACCTAATGCGTCGGGTCTGTGACCATTTTGATGGATGGCAGGTCACGGGTTTATCCATGATGGCAAGGTCATCCTTCTACGCTCGGTTCTCACTTCTCTTCCTCTTTATCTCCTATCCAATACTATTATCTCGATGATTTATCTGAGAAGGATAGAGAGATGCTTTAGGAATTTCTTTGGGCCTCTATGCAGGATAGCCATGGTATTCATCTACTGGTATGGGACACTGTTTGCTTGCCAACTTTATAAGGTGGCCTTGGAATCCAGTCTCTGACAGTAAGGAGAGAGGTTATGATTGCTAGACATGCTACGCGGTTCCTACTTGATCCATATTATTTCTGAAGCCATTTTATGATATGGGGAGTGGACATGGTCTATGAATTTTCAGTCTTCACGTGGATATTCTTTCTTCTGGAAAGAGGTCTGTCGGCATGCCTCGATAATATTTAGCAACATCTCATGGATGATTGAAAATGACTCCTCAATAGATGTTGTTCAGGATATATGGATTGCTAATCTCCCCCTCTCACTCTGGCCTACTTTTATTAGTATTGATATTTCTAGCAGCATGAGAGTTACTAACTTGATCTTTCGGAATCACTCCTCCTAGCACATTCCCACGGTGTTCTGGTTCTTTGGTGAGAAGCTATCTTGCTGGATTCTCTCTATCCTAATCATACCGGGGCATACATCTGATACCAGATTATGAAAGAGATCATGTCTTTCTAGGGCTCCTACCAAGGACCTGATGAAGATGTATAGGCCATAGCCTCACCATATGATGGATGTTGCATGGATCTGAAAGCTTCCCATTCATCCCAAGATCTAACTCTTTATATGGAAGCTTGCGTGGGACTGTCTTCCTACCTGCTCTTTGCTCTCTAGAAGAAAAATGTTCATCCAGGCTACTTGCCCATTGTGCAGACAGGATGAGGAGACTACTAATCATGTCATTTTCAGTTGCCCTAGAGCGAGACAGATTTGGCAGATTATGGGATATCACCCCATGGAGCGTGGTACTGTCTCATGGCCAACTATTTTTTGTGCGACATTCGAAGGGGTATCCAGCAGCAAGGCACTATTTGGACCATCACAACCTATCAAATCTGGTTATCGCAAAATCTGCTTATTTTCACTGATGATATTGTATCTCCCCATAAGATAATGAGGAAAGCCATATCTTTATCTGCGGATACACACTCCATCATGCTGTTCTTGATTCTGACAGCTCTGGCCACTGGGGATCCTCTGCTGCGTCTACAGCGATCTGGCATCCGATCTTTATCTCTTAGAAGCCCCCTCCAGGGTTTGTCAAAATTAATTTCGATGGAAGTGTTCAGGAAAGATTCGTAGGTTCAGTATTTATTATTTATGGGATCGATGAAATGATGTTGATGGCGGATGGCTTCGGCTACCTAGACTCCTCTGTTCCTTTGGCTGAGCTTTATACAACTTGGGCTGATATTACCTATGCTACTCGGATCCTTTATGCTCATAGCCTCTTCATTGAGGAAACTCTCTTACTATCATCCGATGGCTTCGGCAGGACTGTCACGATCAGGTTCCTATCAACCCTCTACTCCATGACATCTGGTCTACTCTTCGAAAGATTCATAAGTCTAGATCCATCACGTCTACAGAAAAGCCAACTCTGCAGTTGACTGGATGGCAGCTTCTGTGGCCTATCATTTCGGATTTTAAATTTGAAAGTAGGAAGACCCCTGTCCTATTGTATTGAAATAAATACTATTTTCTGATCTATCGGAATGATGCACAGTAGACTAGTGTGATCACCTATTTGTACAAAAAAAAAAAAAAACCCGACCATGTATGCTCTTACAAATTGCTCAGTGTGCCATAAAAATAATAGACAGGATAAAGGCTGAATTTAGATGTATTTATGGGAACATTCTATGGAACAAAAGAAGATGCATTTAATATCTTGGAAGAAGATTAGCAAACCTTATGGTAATGGAGGCTTTGGTCTTTATGAACTTAGGGCTAGAAAATCTACTTTGATCGTGAAATGCTTAAACATCTCACTTTTGACATTCTACTCAGAAAAGGAAGTGCTATTCTCCTCTATCCCATGTCATGAGTGCTTGAAAGCCAATTCCATCACACATACATGCATGTATAACTTGTTGGCACTGAACGGCATAGTTGCCTATTTTTTGAGAACTCTTTGCATTTTTTAGTGAGCCTAGACATTGTCAAATTTATACTTCTACAAAGAGAATTAAACCACACTCCAATGCAATTTACCCAACTCAATTTGAAGTTTGAGGAAAAAAAAAAAAAACTATACTCAAATTGTTAGATGTTATGTCGAAGCCCTAATCGAAATAATCTTATCTGACATATGGTTCTAATTTCATTTTTAAAAAGTATTTTGTTTATTCAAATATAGCCAATGTTATATTCATTGAAAAGGGCATCGGATTAAAATTCAGCACATTTTATAGAACTTAAGTTTGAGCTTTGAATTGCACACAAAGCACAACTATTTTGATGGCAGAGTCTAGCATGAGATGGTTTTAATACCAAAAAGCTATGGTTAGAACCCTCTTTGAGTATTCAGAGGACAGCTTATTCTCACTGGCAAAACTTGTCATCTGAATCAATTTTTGAGAGTTCGAATGGTAGAACCTCATTGTTGGATCATTTTAATGAAAAAAACTTGTCATATTTAAAACTTTAAACAACCAGAATTGATTTTTCGTTGCTCGGGTAGTAGTTTCTTACCGCTTGAGTATTACGAGAACAATTTCTTATTGTTGGATCCACTGTGCATATAGATAAGACTGGAGTAGTAACCTTAAATTATTCTGAATTCAAATTTTTTGATTTTTGAATATATTTTGAGCTCACCAACCTCTTGAGATACCTGGTACAAATACTCTTCTACTCCACCATTCTTGACGTCACTTCTTCTATTCAAGAAATCTCTCAAGCAAGCTATGTGAAAAGCTGATGGCATGAGTTTTGGTGCCAAAAAGAACGGAGCATCCTTGGTTGCGTCCTGCCGTGCTGTGAAAAGCACTGGGGGCGACAACAGGCTGACAAGACCGCTACATCCCTTCCATGACTTCTCTCTCCCCAATTCCTTTTTCTATTTTTATTTTTATTTTTTTTGTGTTTCATTATTTTAATTTCACGTATTGATTCTACTTAATCCTTACATTATATATATATATATATATATGCATTAAACTTTTGTTAAATTTTTTTATTATTCTTTTTAAAAAAATTATTAGTAAATGAGAAGCATTGATAAGTAAAAAAAATTAATTCATTTTTCTCTATCAAGATCATTTTCATTACCATGTCATTGTCATTATAGAGCTGCGTCTTTTCTGACTAAAGTTATCTTCTTTTTTTTTTTTTTTTATATGTCTTCTCTATTACTACAAAAACTGCCACTCATTCATCATACATACCACAGTTCCTATACATCTATCATACGTATCATAGTTCAACTGCATAAGTTGCACATATAATTTTTTTTTTTTTTTTGAAACAAGGGCGACCACACTAGCATAGTGTGAATCAGCCCAAATAGATCCAATATAAAATTTGCTTCAACAGAAAAGGACAGGATCGCCCATCCTTCAGATCCACGAGCGTCATGCTGAGCCACAGAAGAAGCCACCCAATCCGCTGCCGAATTGGCTTCACGATAAATATGACGGATTGGGCACAGTCGACCTCACGTAAAATAGACCAAATATCCAGAAGCATCGGATTAGCAGGGCCGAAAAGGTAATCCTTCTGCAGCCAAGAAATAACCGTCATGGAATCACTCTCGATCAAAATCCTCTGAGCATGGAGCATCCTGACTGCATAAAAAATGCCCGCCCAAGCCGCGTAAAGCTCGGACATAGGACGGATGAATCAATAGTACCAAAACCTCCCACTTCCAGCAAGTCACCATGAGGGCCATGGATGACAAAAGCAGAACCAGCAACTCTACCACGGACACTCCCATCAAGTTATTTTGACGAACCCTGGAGAAAAAATCCCAGGAAATAAAAACCGTATGCCGATTCGCTGCAACTGAATAAGCTGCACATATAATTAGTTAAAATCAGTTATGAATAAAATACTACATTCTTTTAAAATAAAATCGTTACGATTGATATTTTTATATCTAAAACGTAAACTAATTTATCTCCTATATATGTGTGTCTTTCTGTGTGTACGTGAGAGAGAGAGAGAGCATATCTAGGGAGACCCCTGGATTGAGAGTCATTGTTAAATAAATCTAGTTTCTCTGTCATTATGATCCCCTTATATACCCATACTGTTGTCATCCCCATCAATATATTGTAAATCAGAACCAATGGCCGGGTGGCAATTAGTAGGGCTAGACTTTGAAATTCGATCATCATGCAAGTGGCAAATATCCATCAAAGGGTGGAGGGCAGCACACTAGGCTCAATTCGAAAGCAGCTGGTGATCTTATCCCTAATCATGGATCTCTTTAGAGCAAGGTGGTTTGATCCCAAATATAAATTTCAGGGCAATTGAAGAGGGTATAAATATAGCAAGAAAAGATCTGCTATATAGAAATCAAGATGCCAGGGTGCCAGATTTATTACAAGAGTGTTTTTCATGGATTATTAACAATGGCCAAGAAATAGACTGCTTTAATCAGCTCTGGATATCGACCTCTTCGGTGAATTCTATTGCTATTCTAATTAATAAAGATAATCATGTGGAAGGATTAAAGGTTGCTGATGTAAGACTTAATTTAAATATATTGATCACGATATCAAATATGTGGAAATACGGTATCAATATATTTATCATGTAAATTAAGATCGATAAATACCTCTAGCCATTATTATTAATTTTCTTTCCGATGAGGGTAAGGAATTCGATCTTTCTTGAATCAGCTGCACGGGATCTTGATCTTCCTTCTCTCTAGGGATCTTGATCTTCCTCCTCTCGATGGATCTTGATTGATCTTCCTCCTCTCGATGGATCAATGAGCCATCGCACTCTGATGGTGTATGCCCTCAGGATGTGCTCTTGATCATGGACTCAATGCCTCCGCTTATTTTAGTTTTTCTTTCGATAACCTTGTTGAAAGCCTTAGGAAGAGTTCCCTATTTATACTCAAATCCCTTCAATCACTTATTAATTAGTGAAACAATAGTAATAAAATTAGGACCATTGAAAGCGACGGGTTATTACATTCTCCCACTTGGTCCGTATATTTTATCAACACTGAACAAGAAACTAAATACATGAATCATAGCGATAGGTCCTCTATAATTGAGTATTATCTTCTATGTATTACAATGCATTCAATTTCTTTACCACTATTCCAAATGTGACAACATAATATAATGAATAAACCATATGTTTATTTAGAGTCCAAAAGAAAAGTTTATCATTTCTCAAAAGTTAAATAACGTGTACACATGAATGAGAAATAAACAAATAATTAAAATAAGAGTTTTTTTTGTACAAATTGTTATCCATACAATTATATCATGGAACCAACTCCCATTCTTATCACATGATCCTTAAAATTCTTAATTGGCATGCCTTTAGTCAAAGGACAGCTATCATCAATTCAGTGCTAACGTGTTCTATGACCACTTTGTTTTCTTTAACACGTTCTCTTATGGCTAAATACTTAATGCCGATATGTTTACTTCGACTACCACTCTTATAGTTTTAGCCAAAAATACAGCAGCTGAATTGTCATAGTACAGTTTAATTGGCCTAGCAATAGAGTCAACAATTCTAAGCCCTGAGATGAAACTCTTCAACCATACACCTTGCGATGTAGCCTCAAAACAAGCAACGAACTCCGCTTCTATAGTAGAGGTAGCAGTCAAAGTCTGCTTTGCACTCCTCCATGATATGGCTCCACCAGCTAACATAAATATAAATCCTGATGTTGATTTCCGAGAATCAACGTAGCCAGCAAAGTCCGAATCTGAGTAGCCCTCTATCTCCAAATGATAAGTTTGTCTATACATGAGCATGTAGTCCTTGGTCCCTTGAAGATACCTCATGACCTTTTTAGCAGCTCTCCAGTGGTCTAAACCTGGATTACTCTGATATCTTTCCAACATTCCTACTGCAAATGCAATGTCAGGTCTTGTGCAAACCTGAGTATACATTAGGCTTCCAATAGCTGAAGCATATGGAATGTTGTGCATCTGTTCCCGTTCAAGTTTATTTTAGGGCACTGGTTCAAAGCGAACTTGTCACCCTTCACTATAGGTGCAACACTTGGTGAACAATTTTTTATCTGAAATCTCTCCAAGACTTTATTGATATAAGTTTCTTGAGACAATCCCAAAATGCCTCAAGATCTTTCTCTATGGATCTTAATGCCAATGACATAAGATGCCTCACCCATATCTTTCATATCAAATTTTTGGAGAGAAATTGTTTCACCTCATATAGCAACCCTTTATTATTAGTTGCAAGTAGAATGTCATCCACATATAGGACCAAGAAACAAATTTTGCTCCCACTAACCTTCTGGTATGTACATTGATCCATAATGTTCTCTTCAAAACCAAAGGAAGAGATCACATCATGAAATTTTAAATACCACTGACGTGAGGCTTGTTTCAATCCATATATAGATTTCTTAAGCTTGCAAACCAAATGCTCACTATCACCAGAGGAAAATCCTTCAGGCTGTTTTATGTAAACCTCTTCCTCTAGATCTCCATTAAGGAATGCGGTCTTCACATCCATTTGATGTAACTCAAAATCAAAATGAGCTACCAATGCCATAATTATTCGGAGAGAATCTTTTTGGATACAGAAGAAAATGTCTCCGTGTAGTCGATTCCTTCCCTCTGAGTGAATCATTTGGCAACGAGTCTTGCTTTATATCTCTCAATATTGCCTTGTGAGTTTTTCTTTATTTAAAGATCCATCTACATCCAATGGCTTTTACACCATCAGGCAACTCAACAAGATCCCAGACTCGATTAGATGCCATAGATTCCATCTCATCCTTCATGGCATTGAACCACAAGTTTGATTCCTTAGAACTCATGGGTTGTGAAAACGTTTCAGGATCATTTTCGGCTCCAATGTTATAGTCAGATTCATGTAGATACACAACATAATCACTAGAAATTGCTGATTTCTTTATTCTAGTTGATCTTCTTAATGTTGTGTCAATGACCTCTTGAGGAGTATCTTGCACAACTGATTGTTGATGAACAACATGATCTTCTAGATTACCATCAGCTTGTGAAATCTCAATGACTGATTGTTGGGCACTTAATTGAGTTTGAGGAGTGCTATAAATAACAACCAATCCCTTACTTGAAGTGGAAGCTGGAATAACTGAATGATCTTTCTCAGAAGAAGCCAAATACTGAGATTGATCACTCCCACTGATCAAGTCATTCTCAAGAAATTTTGCATTTCTTGATTCCACAATCCTAGTGCTGTGAGATGGACAATAAAATCTATAACCCTTGGACTTCTCATCATATCCAATAAAGTATCCACTAATAGTCCTTGGGTCTAGTTTCTTTTCTTGTGGATTATAGACTCTTACTTCAGATGGGCATCCCCAAACACGTATATGTTGCAAACTTGGTTTCCAACCTTTAAATAACTCAAATGGCATTTTGGAAACAGCCTTGGTTGGAACCCGATTCAATATATACGCAGCAGTTTTAAGAGCTTCAGTCCACAAGGATTTAGGTAAGTTGGAGCTGACAATCATGCTCCTTACCATGTCCAATAATGTCCGGTTTCTCCTTTCAGCTACACCATTTTGGTCAGGAGACCCTGGCATGGTGTATTGTGCAACAATTCCATTTTCTTCAAGAAACAGAGCAAACGGACCAGGTGCTTGTCCATTCTCAGTGTATCTACCATAATATTCTCCACCTCTATCTGACCTCACGATATTAATTTGCTTACCGCATTGTTTTTCTACTTCTGCCTTAAATACCTTAAAGGCATCTAATGCTTCGTTCTTATTATGAAGTAGGTAGAGATACATATATCGTGAATAGTCATCAATAAATGAGATGAAGTATCTCTGACCATAAGAATCCATATCTGGGCTACAGATATCCGTATGTATGATCTCCAGTATTTTCGAACTTCTCTTGGCATCTTTCTTGGACTTGTTAGTTTGCTTTCCCTTTATGCAGTCCACACAAGTGCCAAAATTAGTAAAATCAAGATTATCAAGTACTCCATCTTTTGCTAATCTTTTAATTCTCTCAATGGAGATATGACCTAATCTCCGATGCTATAAAATAGAGGAATTCTCATTTATAACATATCCTTTCATACCAGTTTGGGCGTGCATCACATTATAGGTGGTATTATTTTTTTAAATTAATTTGAAAAGGATTGTCTGACAATGTACCATTCCCAATAAGCTTAGATTTATAAAATAAATCAACAGAGCTTTTATTAAAATTAAAGGAGTATCCTGCTGGTACAAGCCTTGACACTGAAATCAAATTTCTAGAGAAACTTGGAATATAAAATATCTTTTCCAAATCCAAAACAAAACCAGAATGTAAAATAAGTCTGCATGTCCCAATTGCTTCCACATATGAACCCATCTTGTTTCCTGAATAGATGCTTTGTTCACTTCCCAATGGTTTCCTTTGATTTAGAAAACCCTGCAAGGTATTTGACACATGGATTGTAGAACCAGAATCAATCCACCATGTGTTATGACATATAACCAAATTGGATTCATGACATACGAATGAGGTTAGAGTACCTTTCTTGTCAAACCAAGCTTTGAATTTGAGACAATCTTTCTTTATATGTCATTTCTTCTTGCAAAAGAAGCACTTGGACTCCTTCTTGTCTTCTGTATGGATGGATACTTTATCCTTTCCTTTGCGTTTGGCTTTGAGAGCTTTAGTCTTTATCTGAGTGACTAAATATGCACTTTCTCCCATTTCTAAAATCAGCCTCCCTTCCTCTTGAACACACATGGTCAGAAGTTCATTAATTGACCATTTGTCCTTATGTGTGTTGTAAGATATTTTGAAGGAACTATACTGCTGTGGGAGTGAGCTCAAAATAAAGTGCACCAAGAAAGATTCTGACATCTCAACCTCTAGGGATTTCAACTGAACCGCAATGTCCCTCATCTTCATGATGTTCTCACGCACACCTCCAATCATAGTGAGCTTCATTGATGATAATTTTGTCATTAGGGTGCTAGCCAGTGCCTTATCTGAAGACTCAAATTGTGCATCAGTAGCCTTCAGAAGTTCCTTGACATTTTTGCACTCAGGAATTAAACCACGTATACTAGCAGAAATTTAGTACGTATGAACATCATACTGAGGCGATTGAACCGTTCCCATCGTTCATACGCAGCAATCTCAACCTGAGTGCTAGTAGATGTAACTGAATATGGTTCATCCTTCCTGATAGCATAGTCAATATCCATGCACCCTAATTGAAGAAGAATTCTCTCCTTCCATAATTTATAATTATCACCACTTAAATCGGGAACATTACATTTCATATCAGAAATATTAACAGGCAAAATAGCTGCATAAAAATAAAATCATGTTCATGTAATTGAATTTGAGGCATATAACTTGATGTCATGTTTTACCATGTAAACATGCAATAACATGAATCAATAACATACAATAATTACCAGTGGGCTAAGTTATTATACTCAAATATACTCATTAACTTAATGATGTGACTAACAAATTATATTCCTTTCTTAATTCCTGTGGGTAATTAAGAAAATAATTTGTTATCGCATCCTAACTAATTATATTAGTGCAATAAAAATTCCTGTGGGATAAGATTCATTACATTAATATAGTTAGTCACAATTAATGTCATCTAACCTTATGTGATCTTTGCAACTCAATATAATTTTGATTAATCAAAGATGCTGTGGCTACTCCTCAATTAATTAAAATCATATTGATCACATGACATTGAATTCCATTATATGCATATAGATTAACCAATTTAGCATGATTATTAGGTAGTGATCTTAATCAACGTAACATTTTCAAATCAAGATCTGAGTTAGTCAAATTGGCCAGGCCAGTGAAAGAGAAGTGGGGGTCCCCCGTTGCTTTCCTTAGGTCAGTCAACAGAACCAATTAAGTAACCACAATCTCTTTACCTTTCTAGATACCAACTGACCAATCAGACCTTGAAAGGATTTGCACTGTGATTTTCACACTACCACCAAATTCATGCATAGAATAAATCTAGTATGCAGAACAGGAGACAACATTTAATTATCTATTTAATGAATTTTGAAATTATCATCTTAAGAAAATTTTTTGTTAATTAAAACATGTCCGGCCATAGCTCATTATTCCCTTGGGCCAGTCTATGCAAAACACCGTAGGCATAGAGACTCAGGAGGTGTAGGCATAGAGACTCAGGAGGCGTATTTTAATACAAAAATTTAAACTTAAGAAACAAATGATAAAAACAAATCATGTCATGATTTAATAAATATTAAACAGATAATAAATGTATTTAAAATTCAACCAATCCAGATTTTAAATCCCGTGAGAGAACGGAAAGACCATAAGCAAGAAAATCAAAAACCGAAACAGGCCAAGTTTTTTCTCTTTTAATATGTCACCGCATGTGGTTATGGAAGCCATGTTTCCGCTGGGTTTCCTTTCTTTACTTTTTCTTTCTTTAATGCTACATTTCTTTTCTCTTCTTTTCTTTAATGCTATCTCTTTAATACTAGAAAGAAATCCGAGAAACCTTTAATGCCATAAAGAAATCTTTAATAGAAAAGGAAGAGACCACGTTTTGTTTCAGCAAAAAATCGGAATCTGATATAAGTTTAATGGTTTCTGCTCAATTCCGTGAACAAAAATCAGAACTGAACAAAAATCGAAACCTGAGATCCGAAAAACTGAAAATGGAAAACACGCGGCATAAATTGCTTGAAAAGAGAAACTTTGATGGAAACACTCACAAAATAAGGCAGAGGTTTAAATGGCTATGATACCAAATGTAAGACTTAATTTAATATATTGATCACGATATCAAATATGCGGAAATACGGTATCAATATATTTATCATGCAATTAGGATCGATAAATACCTCCAGCAATTATTATTAATTTTCTTTCCGATGAGGGTAAGGAATTCGATCTTCCTTGAATCAGCTGCACAGGATCTTGATCTTCCTTCTCTCTAGGGATCTTGATCTTCCTCCTCTCGATGGATCTTGATTGATCTTCCTCCTCTCGATGGATCTTGATTGAGTTCTTCCAATCAATGAGCCATTGCACTCAGATGGTGTATGCCCTCAGGATGTGCTCTTGATCAGGGACTCAATGCCTCCGCTTATTTTAGTTTTTTCTTTCGATAACTTTGTTGAAAGCCTTAGGAAGGGTTCCCTATTTATACTCAAATCCTTCACTGCCTACTCCCATCAAACAGTTATCACTTATTAATTAGTGAAACAATAGTAAAAATTAGGATCATTGAAAGCGACGGGTTATTCCAGCTGATACCTTGACTAATAAAAAAAAAATATGGGATATGCAGCAACAAGCAGCAATCTTTCTTCAGGAAATGGTAACCTCATTAAAGTACCCAATCTGAAGGATGCTGGAAAGATCGATTAACTTTGGGGAACAACAAGGGTCCTAAGACAAATCTAAATTAAGTTTAATTTTATGGGTTGCAAGCGATTGTTTGCTGGAGCTGGTTTGTTTATTAGAGATCACAATGGGAGATATTGTCCATGCAGCAGCCAGGAGACTATTGAAGCAGATGATCTTTGCTGAAATATGTGATTATGTGTTGTTTAGATTTTGATTTTAGAGACCTTTTATCAATCGCAAATTAAAACAAAAGTTAACAGGCATAAATCCAACAACAAATATCTAATCAGCTGATGAGATTATAACTGCTTGTCAAATATTCTTTCCTCTTGGATCGGTCGTATGCAATGAATGCATGACGGAGGCACAAAGTTACTGAAATTCAGCAGCCATGGATACATATTCCAAATGTCAATGAACAGCATTACACAATCAAATCAATGGAGGTCAAACGGACATGCACCTCAAATTGTGATTAAGTGATCTCAGCTATAATTTGGCAGGATCCCATTCCCTCAGCAGAAGGGTTAAAAAAAAAGGAATTATCCTCCAGACAAAGAAAAGGCCCAGAAATTCTGGATCCACTCAGCCTACCAATCCAAGCGGAAGATCACATAAGATCTTTCTAGCTCAAATGAAAAGTACCTGTCCTCTCTTTTGTCACAAAGTCGTTCCCTTTGTGAAAAAAGGCATGCGATCCCGTGACCCCCTTCAATGTCGAAGGGTCATTGGAGGTAACTGATGCTGTCCAGATCATAGAAATGGGGAGCTACACTGGCCCATATGGTCCTAGTGGGTGGTCTCAATTGTCCGTATTCCATTGGATGACTCCATGATCACAATCCAGCACAAAAATGCTCACTAAAAAACAAGTTGAGAAAAAGGCACGAATAAGAATAACATCTAAAGCATAATTATTGCGACACGGTCATTGTTTAAAGTTGGTATTGATGGTTATATAATAAAATTTGGATAATTAATGGCAAGCTTCTCCTCTCACTAACCTTCTCCACTTTGGCATCATGCACAACATCAGGAGAAAAGAGCAGGAAAAAGGAGGCATAAACCGCCCTTTCCAATGCCTCTGACTACGTCGAAAGTCAAAACCTCTATGTCGGTCCCAACCAAAGATCATGAGCCAGACAAGCATGAGGCCTTAAACATTTTAGACTTTCCTCCCATAAAGTTTCTATTGCTATCAACACTCCTACAAACATTTTAGAAAGGAAACCGGCTAAAGAGAGTGGGGCACCCCAACCGAGCACTCCATGCCTCACAAATCAACGCCCACACCCCTAGGACAAAAAAAGGGAGAACTTTTGGGCCACCTAACTGTTACAAACCTCAGCAAATTCACCCAAAAAGGAAAGAGTTGAATGGGAATGGGTGTAAAAGATATCCCCATATCATTGAAGAGTGGATCATCCTCTTTCTACCATTGGAGCGCATTCGATCAGTCCTAAATTGTGGAGATGCGGAAGGAGATGATATCCCTACTGAAATTTGCAGCAGAATTTTGAATCTTGATCTTGATAATCTTCCGGATTAATGCGGTTCCAAGAAGATGGCTAGGGAGAGATGGCAAATAAAATCCTAGAAATCTAAGACATCTATGTGTGAGAAAGAGAGAAAGATGTGCATAAGAGAGGAAAGGAGAGGGACAACTTGTTCTTGGGAGAAAAGAGTTTCTTTCATTACTTTTTACTCATCATTGTTACATGACTATATCAAGCCCGTCCCATGATGGCCATCAAAATAAAACCAGCACCACACATGAACCAGTGGCTTATTACATGGCTAATAAACCCTAAAAAACTCTCTTGGACTAGCCCACACCTTGGGCCCAAACCGAGCCCAATGATAGACTAGCCCCCTCAAGACCCAATAACCTGGGCCTTAAACCTGTGGAGCTATAAACCTCCACCCTAGGATCCGAGCTTTGGAGTACCATACCAGGCTCTACAATCTCCACCTTGGTACTTCAAAGCTACTACAAAATCTACATATTCTCTAAGATCCGTCAGTGTTACATATGAGAGAAAGCTATCCTATGAAAGAGTTTTTGTAAGTACATCTGTCTGTTCTTCTTTGTATGAACTTTTATCAGCTCCACTTCACCTTCTTCTACCAATTCTCTGATCTTGTGATACCTCACATCTATATGCTTTGTGCGAGCATGATAGACTGGGTTCTAAGCCAACTGCAGGGCACTCTGACTATCACTGTGCAGCAACACTGTACTCTGCTTCACCCCCATTTCAATAATGAGTCTCTTCAACCAAAGAGCCTCCTTGGCAGCCTCTGTAATCCCTATATACTCAGCTTCTATTGTAGACAAAGTTGTAATAGATTGAACGATTTATCTCCAAGAAACTGGTCCACCATATATGCTGAATACATAACCTATAGTAGACCTCCTTGTATCCAGATCACCTACAAAATTTGCATCAACAAACCCTTCCAATGGACCTAATGACTTACTTGGGATATTAGATTTCTCCTTAGGTCCTTCTTGCTGCCCAAAAAATAGACCAAGTCTACGAGTTCTTTGAAGGTACCTCAAAATCCACTTGAGAGCCTTCCAGTGCTACTTCCCTGGGTTCACCATGAATCTGCTCACCTAGCTCACTGTGCTATGTCAGGCTTGCAATAAACCATAGCATATATAATGCTGCCCACTACACTGGCATATGGAACTCTCTTCGTGTACTCTTTCTCCTCATCTGTCTGGGGTTTCTGTAACTTAGAAAGAGACATGTGACTAGCCAAAGGTATTCCAACTGGTTTGGCCTTATCCATCCCAAACCTCTCCAACACCTTCTGAATATATCTACCCAATAACAAGTGTAGAATTCCCTTGGTCCTATCTCTAGAAATTACCATCCCAAGTATCTTCATAGCTGACCCCAAATCCTTCATCTCAAATCCTGTTGACAATTCAGCTTTCAGCTCATTCACTACTTCAACACTCCTGCTAGTAATAAGCATATCGTCCTCATACAAAAGGAGATATAGTGCATCACCTTCATCCACATCTTTCACATAAACACAAGTATCATGCATACATCTGAAAAATTCAAGGCTTAAAACAAAAGTATCAAACCTTTTGTACCATTGACGGGGCGACTGCTTTAAACCATAGAGAGACTTCTTCAGTAGACACACTTTTTCTTTCAATCCAGATTTCTTGAAACCCTCTAGTTGCTTCATGTATATCTCTCCTCTAGACTCCCATATAAGAAAGCCATCTTCACATCCATTTGTTGCAACTTCATATCATGTTGTGCTACAAGAGACAACAACACATGAATTGAAGCATGACGTACCACTGGAGAGAATACCTCTGTGTAGTCCACTCCTTTCTTTGTGAGAACCCCATAGCAATAAGCCTTGATTTGTATCTGACTCCACCTTACTCTGAAGGTGACTCTTTCCTTGTGAACACCCATTTATAGGGACTCCATCTCTTGCATTATGGCCTGCATCCATGACTCTCTTTCAGAACTCTCCATGGCTTCTTGAAAGATTTCTAGACCTCCATTTGCAGCGATGAGAGCATAGGAAATTATCTCCTCAAAGCCATACTGAACAGGTTTGTGGATGGTATGCTTTGCTTTGTGCAGTGTCATACCCTTTTGATCATCTTCCAAAACTGAAGTGCATGGCTTCACCTGCACCTCCTCCTGGATGGATGGCTCTCCTGGCTGATTCTTCACATGTGTGAGAACACGCATACCAAACTTCATCTCAAAAAAAGTATGTTTTGAAGTAGAAGTTGATAGTAAATCATCTGTCAGCCAATGTTGTCCACTACTATCCTGTCCAACCTTTCAGCCCCATCTGCAATCCCAAACTTCTTCAAGATGCTCTTCTCATCAAAAATGATGTCTTTACTGATGATACACTTTTGTATATCTAAATTTTACATCAAATAACCTTTAACTCCTTGTGGATACCCAATAAAGATTAGCCTCTGTGATTTTGGGTCCAGCTTGCTCCTTCAGTTGCCTCCACATATGCATAGGCTGGGCAATCAAAAATCCTCAGGTGTCCAAGCTCCACCTTTTTTTCTCTCTAGATCTCCTTGAAATGCATCCATTAAGTTTTCTATTAGAGGACCTATTAACAAGAAAACTAGAGAACATAATTGCATCACCTCAAAAGACCTTGGGCAGTGATGCTTGCAGCCTCAAACTTCTAGCCTTTTCTGTCAATGTATGGTTCATCCTCTCTACCACACCATTCTGCTGGGGAGTCATCCTTACTATGTAATGGTGTTTGATACCATTTTTTTATAGTAGTTTCTGAATTCATTGCTAGTGTACTCTCCTCCATTGTCAGATCTCAAGCATTTCACTGGCTTTCCTGTCTCCTTTTAAACACCAACTCTCCAAGCTTTAAATTGGGCAAACACCTCTGATTTTTCTTTTATCAAATACACCCATACCTTCCTAGAGAAGTTATCAATAAATGTTAAAAAATATCTAGCCCCACCTCTGGCTGACTTAGAGGCCGATCCCCATACATCAGAGTGAACAAGGTCTAGTATGCCTTCACTCTGCTTGGTACTGCTGACAAACTTTATCTTATGTTGTTTGCCAAAAATACAGGGATTATAGATGTCATTTCCTCCTTCTTGAGTGCTAGAATCAGACCTCTTTTGCTAGTTCTATAAGCCCTTTGTCACTCATGTGTCCCATTCGATAGTGCCACAGTTTATAGACCAACTATTCTTTCTATGCCGCTGCTAGCACCTCTGCACCATCTATGACCACTGAGCCTTCAATCTAATAGAGATTGTTTTCCAACCTTCTTCCTTTCATCATCATTAATGCACCTTTGGTTATCCTCAAATAACCACTTCTCGGCTAGCTTCCAAAAGCAAACCCATGCTTCTCCAGGTAGCCCAAAGAAATCAGATTCTTCTCCAACTTTGGGACATGTTTAACATTGGTCAAAGTCCTTATAACCCCATCATGCATCCTCAACCTTATGTTTTCAACTTTAGCAACCTTACAAGATGATTATCACCAAGGAATACACTCCTCCATCAGATTCTTCATAAATTGTAAACCACTCCCATGCGAAGTGCAGTGGTGAGAATAGGCTGAGTCAAGTATCCAACAACTATCACACTTCTTGGTCCTATCTGAAACTACTAGTCCATCATCTTCACTATTTTCAGATGAATTTGCACCACCATTGCTAGATGAACCTTCCTTGGAAATGCTCTTCCCCTTCTCATTCTTCAAAAATGGGCAATTTCTCTTCAGGTGACCAATCTGATGACACTTGTAACACTTCATGCTTTTTGCTTGCCTCGAGACTTAGATCTGCCTTTGGACTTGCCTCTAACCTTTTTCCAATGTCTTCCTTGCCTCTCATTCACAGCAAGTACTATGTTAGAGTTTCCCATGTGGATCTTTTCTCTTTGCTGGTTTATCTTAGTACCTCGATAACCTCTTCATAATTCAGGGTTTTATTTTCATACACCAAGATTGTAATCAGACCATCATAGGAACTGGATAGTGAACACAACAAGATGAGGGTCTTGTCTTCTTCATTAATCTTCATATCAAGGCTCATCACCTCTGAGCACACTTGATTGAATTTCTAAATATGGGCTACAAGATCAACTCCCTCATGCATTCTTAAGCTGTACAATTATTTCTTCAACCATAACTTGTTTATCATGCTCTTTCCCATGTAAGTGTTCTTCAAAGTTTCCCTTAGCTCCCTTGCCGTGGTCTGCGTACAAATCTTCAGCAAGACTTGATCAGCCAAGCATATCCTGATTGTGCTAAATGCAATCTCCTCTAACTCCTCCCAATCCTCATAACTTACATTATCCGGTCTTTGTTTCACTAAGACCTTATAAATCCTTTGCTGTACCAATACATCCTTCACCCTTTGTTGTCATAGGGTGAAGTTTTCCTTTCCATCCAACTTCTCAAAATCCAATTTGAGACTACTAGATGCCATAGCAATCAAGAAAATAAAGCAAACACAGCAAAACAGAAATTTAACTTGCTGTAGAATTTTCTGGTTTGATACCTTACAAAGAAAAATACAAGATCCAATCTTTTCTCCACCAAATCACCGAGGCTCTGATACCAGATGAAGGATGGATCGTCCTCTTTCTATCATTGGAGCATAAAATGCATTTGACCAACCCCAAGTCATGTGGAGATGCAAAGCGAGATGATATCCCTGCTAAAATTCTGCAGCAAAATTTTGGATCTTGATCTTAGTAATCTTCCCGGATTGATTAGCAACTAAGATTTTCTTTAGTTTCTTGTACCCCAAGATTGTAAGAGAGGGTCGTGGCCTCTCTTCTTCCTCACGTGAACCTTTAGATGTGATTCAGAAAATCAAGAGACGCTGCCCAAGAAGAATGTGCTGCTAGGGTTTCTCTCTTCTCCTTCCTTGAGAGAGGCGGTTCTAAGAAGATGACTTGGACAGAGATGGCAGTAATAAAACCCTAGAAATCTAGGGTATCTATATGAGAAAGATAGAAAGACATGCATAAGAAAGGAAAGAGGGACATCTTGTTCTTGGAAGAAAAGAGTTTCTTTCATTACTTTCTACTCATCATTGTTACATGACTATATCAAGTCCGTCCCTATGACGGCCACCAAAATAAAACAAGCACCACACATGAATCGGTGCCTTATTACATGGCTAATAAACCCTAAAAAACTTTCTTGGATCAGCCCACACCTTAGGCCCAAACCGAGCCCAATGATAGATTAGCCCCCTCAAGACCCAATAACCTATGCCTTAAACCTGTGGAGCCTATAAACCTTCACCCTAGAATATGAGCTTTGGAGTACCACACCAGGCTCTACAATCGGTAGCAGAGAATGACCGTCACTCAAAGGTACCAGAATGACAACCAATAATTTTTCAGTGCAATGGTAGGCCTTGAGCTTAAATTAATCCCTATCGATCGATGTTCTCGGCCATTTTTCTGTGCTATGGGCACATTCATATATAATCTATTCATTTTTTATATGAAATACTGTGATGTTTCTCATATGGCAGCAGCAGTTGATGACGTTGGCATTTTTTTGCTCCTTTTCTGGATGTCTCAACTCTGATAATGAGTCTTGAATTGTTCTTTCTTCATCCTCCTCGTTTGGCATATAAGTTTTTTTTTCTGTCTCTAATTTTTTTTGATGGATGTAATCCGAATGCACCA
>UESW01003658.1:33131-51070 GCA_900491605.1 Calamus simplicifolius
GAGAGAGACTTGGCTATATTTGAATGTAGCCAAGTTCAGGATCCGATCATCTCCCTTACCCTTGGATCCACACAAATCCCAAAGCCACCCCATTGGATTCAAGGTTGAGAAAGGTGACCAGATTTAGGTTTGGCTATATTCAAATGTAGCAGGTCTACCTATCCATACACGTACTTATTCTGTAGTCATCCACTTTATAGTTGACCTAAATTTCAATTTTCACATTTCTTTTCTATTTAGGAATTTCTCAAAGAAATCAGGAATAATCTTATGATCGACAATTTAATTCATGATCTGATCTGATCTAGCTCCCTCTTTGGTTTAGGACTCGATCCTAATCTCAACAACATTGTTATGATATTTTCTAAAATTGGGTGCTGCCAATATTATTTTCTTGGAAGAAATATTTACAATTTCATTCAAACAGTCACTCATATAAGGCATTAAGCCAGACAATTTGTTTAGGCATTCATTAGATTTCACCTATGCCTAAGTTGAAGGGGAAAACAACACTAGCTTTGTGCTTATGCCTGTTCTCATGAGTACGCATATGTGCAGGAGAGGTGAGGAACATTCTTTCATTCTCAAACTAGCAGCTACATTAAACCGAGATTTTAGGGATAATGGTGAGACAAGTTCTCTGCATTCCCTTTCAAAGATGAACACGACACCACCAAATATGCATATGATATCAAGAAGTAGTGAAAGGGGAAGGGTTCCTTCAAGTGCTGATCAGTATGCAATTCTAGTATCATCGTTACAACAATACTAGTAATATATTTATACTGTTTGACACTAAATGGCTTCTGTAAGAATTTGTGCTCTAAATTTGGCTTCTAACTCATAATTTCCTTTGCAATAGAATCAAAGCTATTTTTTAAGCCCGCATTGCAAGAGATCTCATGGTCACTGTAGCATCGGAATCATATCAACAAAGTGTTAGACCTAATGCAAGAGCACCCCAGCTTCCTGTTCAGGTTTCTCCTGCATTTTCTGAGTACATTTCTCCTAGCAATATGGAGAAACATGTCATTACAGGACATGTAAATGTGTTTTCTGATGAATGTAATATTTGTAAATTGTTTTAGGTGTTGACTCTGAAAGCTACAAATTTAACATCTGAAGACCTTACACTAACTGTTCTTGCTCCAGAATCATCTACTTCTTCACCTTCTGTTTTATCCCTGAACTCTTCACCAAAAACACCAATGAGCCCTTTTATTGCTTTTCACGAGTATATGGGAAGAATGGGTGAGGATAAATACAGAACTAGTATGCATAGGCTGAGTTCAGTGCCTCTCCCAGAATTTTAAAATGCAAGTGATGGTAGTGGAATAAGATCAAATCTCCCTTGAGCATCAGGCTATATGTGATTTCTAGTAACGACTCAGGCTGTACACATCTATGGCTGCAAAGCACAGTACCTCTAGGGTAATAATAATGCTACCTTTTTCTCTATCCACAACTAGAAAGGAAAAATAATTGAGATTTTTATTCTCCATGATCAACTCAGATGTGTTCCTGCACATTCGAGTGCTACGTTCAAGCTCGAGTTTCTTCCATTAACTGATGGGATAATTGCGCTTGATACACTTCAAATAGCTATCAAGGAGAAAGGTATTGGCCTGCATAATTTTGAAAATTTATTTTCCCAACATTTTTCCAGAGTTTTTTTTTCTTGTTAATGCATAACCTTCATTGGAGTTTAAAATTTAATTATGTTTTGCAGATCTAAGTGAAATAAATACCTTACTGATACAAGTGAGACTGAATTGTAAGGACAGATATCAGGATATATAATGTTGTTTGCTTTTATAAATTACCGTCTAGAAATAACCAAAAAAGAGAGACAAAAAAGGGAAGAGGGGATGAACAGATGTTTGTTCTTAAGATTGGTAACTTATCCGCTTACAAAGTTCAGTACTGATCTGTTGAAAAGTCCTAGACTTCATTCAAAATTAATCCAATATCCTATTTTGCTTATATTCTTCAATAATGGTGCACACTATTCCATGTCACTAATAGTTCCCCAACTCGGTCTCAAATTTAACTTGTTTGTGAAATGCATATTTTATCACAATCTCTCATGACATTTTGGCTTGCAGGTTTGTTTCTTGATAGTTTGAGTTGTGTTAGTTTTGTACATTGACTTCATTCTTAGGTAGGTGTTAATAAGCTTTTGCATGCAGTCATTTAGGTCTGTTTGGATGCTGGAATATCTTATTAGACATATAAATCTTCCTGGTTCTGTTTTTTCAGAACTGCATATGAAACGAATGTAGATTGCAGCAGTTGGTGACAGCTTGTCCTAGTTTTTAGGGACATTTAATCACTTCCTGATGGTGATTTAAAATATTCTTGAAAAATGGGGATTAGTTGTCACCCAGCTTTATAGATTCCTTTGAGTTACCTGAATCCCACATTTAGAACATGAGCCTTGCTGGAAGATCTTATTGGATTGTTAAGATCTTCCGCATCTGCAGGCCCTTAATACCTCATGTTGTGAAGAAATCATTGTATTAGTTAACATTGCCTCCTGTAATTTTCTACTCCTTAATATTCCATCTATATTATTCCTGATTTTTTTTAAAAAAAATAAATCTTATGTTGTGGTTTAGCTATTTGGCTTGAAATTGAATGTAAATCATAGTGACCAAACAAACAAAAAGGTTTAGAAACAATCCTCAAGTTGCGGGTGCTGTCATTTTTTTAAGCGTCAAGATATCTTCTTAAGTTAAAGTCTATTTTGCATTTTACTTTAGAGAATGAAATTTTTTTGTAAATGGTGTTTGCCAAAACTGACGTTTCTCTGTTTTGGCTATCAAGTTTTCCCTAATGTGAACTTCCAGCATTGCAACAGGGATTTTGTAGTGCATGTTGGTTATCTGGTTATCTCAACTGTCTTGGTGGATCAAAAGGTTGCCTGCAGGGTTTTGTATGATATTGGATAGGTGGATGTCCAAACCCACAAGATTGTTGGCACCAAATTAAATGACACCAAGGCTGCCTATTTCAGGACCAGTGTGAATTGAAGATTGTATTCATTTTTCCGACATTCATAGCTGAATCCGTGGGTAGTAATTCCAGATAGGTGACGACAGGTTTTCAAAGTCCCTTGTCAAAACAGAGACCTGAACTTGCTGCCGTATCCCATCCACTTTACAATGTCTCCAACCAGCTCTCCTATATTTGAGAATGTGACAATTATATTTTGTTTCCGTAGATTGGTTTATTTTTTCTATTTTAGACCAGATCGATGTTATCAGTGCTTACTGCATTATTTGGGTGCCATTTAATTTTTTTGTCCAGGGCGCTTCTAGATTTTGCATGTATGAATATTCAAACTTGTTTTACCATTACATCTGTTGAATGCCTCCCTCTGGGACCTGATGTAGTCTCCAATTAGTGCAATATGAGGCCTGCCATTGCTGGGTCCTAAGGTCATGATCAGGACACTCTTATCAAAGGTAAATCCTAACTCCAAACAATTTTTTTTTTCAAAATAAATATGCAAATAAATACATAAATTGCAAAGCCAATGAATGATCCCTAAATGATCTCTATGCGAGGGATCGGGGCACTGCTGTTATGTTTGGGATGGGCCATCTCTCTTTCTCTTGGGCCCTAGTAAGAGAGTCAAATCACGACTAATTTGTAATAATCCTGCTTCCTAGTTTGGCCTGAATGAAAAATGACCTTGGAAAACATGATTATTATTATTATTATTATTTAAAATTAAGAATACCATAAATATAATAATACAATTTCTTAACTATAACTCTTTTTGTTCTTTAGTTATCAGAAATAATTTAGCAACTTCAAACTATTTGGATTCTTGCTCACAACTCTTTGTATCCTAATCTTATTAGTTTTATGGCTTTGAGGAGAGAAGTAAAATATTATTGATGCGAACAGCTTAATAAGAAATCAGATCAAATATATCAAATATAATTTACATGAACATATTTATCAGTAGTGGAAAAGAATGTTAGTTCTATGGCTTAATATAAAAAATAATAATTACCAAAATTTAATATCACTTTTTAAAAAAAATTATATATTGATTTAAAAAGCATTCTTTAAAAAATTTTAAAATCTGTCCCTTTGATTGCTGCAACCATAATTTCTATGGCTTCTTCAAGATGGTGCAAACCCTTCTCCTCCGTCCCAGTTCCTTCTGGAATCCAAAGGCCAACTCCTTCACCATCCATGATAATATATAATACCATTAATATTATATATATAATAAGAAATGTGCTTCATGATGTTCTATGAATTGTTAAAACAACAATATCAAAATAAATATCGCCTTATGAAGAATGATAGCTATAGATGAAAGGGCAGTGAACAAATCAATAATGTATGGTAATCTAGGGTTCTCAAGAAAAAAAATGTAAGACTAATGCATCCAACCATCCCATAACAATTTTGATATGACTTAAATCATCTACATAGAAATGATTCCAATGTTCGATGATCAAGATTCCTTAAAAAAAAAAAAAATGTGGCGTCATTCATGTTAGGAACACCACAAAGGAATGCGGCAAAATGTTCAAAGAAACGCATCTTAAGATGAAATTAAGAATGGAGATGCAATTATTAGCAAGAGCTATGGTGTTGACAATAGCATCTTCCTTAGCATTATGTCTCAAGGCTAGTGAAAATTTGGATGAACCTAAATAATAAAAAGCTGGGGATAAGTTTAGTTTCTAAAAATAGTTCTATTTTTTTATTTTGGAAAAAAATAAGGCATTTTACAGAAAGATACGACTCAAAATAGAGAAAAAAATTTGTGTAGCTGATTCCAACTAGATTAGGATGAAAACTTTCTTGTTATTATATTTTTAAGGAAAACAAAAAACATATGTGAAAATGCATTTCATGAATAAAAATAAAAACAATTTTTTAGTAAACATAACTTTGAAATGATAAAAAATTAAACATAATTTAAAGATGTTTCTACTATTTTTCATTAAAAAATAAAAAAAATAAAAAACCTATTTTTATTACTTTTATTTTCTATTTTTAATTTTTTTAAAAAATCAAAACATGAAATTCATCATAAAAAATGTTTGGCTATACAATTTATTAGAAATATATATTATTTTTTAAATCTTTGATGTTATGCAAAGAACATGTTTGTTTCATCATAGTTCTTTCATTATTCTCATTATTCATTATGAGTCCTAAGTAACAATATAAACATGATGCTTAGATACATGAAATGGTAATGTACATATAGAAGCTGATTATACTTCATCATTTTCATGCATTCATTGTAAATATAGCTAAGTTTTGGAGGGAGTAGTCTTATGTGTAGTCATATGTAGCCAATCCTAATAATGCTGATTCCAAAAAGAAAGATATGACAGATGATGGAATTGTGAGGAAAAAATCTTCATAATGATTTTTTATGGTATAACATAAATGATTTACATAAAAACATCTCAACAACATAATTGAGAAAAAATAAATAATGACACCTAAAAATTAATTATTGGAGATACTATATCCACCAATTGGAAGCAAGTTCTCTTGTGCTGATCATTGCTTCTCCCTTTTTGGGCATTATTTCTTAGAAACTTGATAGATTTTCTTCTGGTAATGTTAAATTGAAATTAAAACTTTTGAGTTATCAATCTAAATTCAAACAATGATCCAATAATTAAAAATCAAACATTTGAGATGATAAATTATCGAACGCACAGAAAAATAGAACCGAACATACAAACACAACCACACAAACAAACATCAATTTTACGTGGAAAACTCTTCAATATGAAGAGAAAAACCATGGGGCAAACTCCAAAATAAATCCACTATATCAAGAGAGCAATTACAATATCCCTCAAGTTTTGCCCAAACTTGAGACTATAAATTTTAGGGAAAAATATAAGAAAATTTCTCTTTCTAGCTGACTCCAATCTCACCACAAGATATAGGAATCCCATGAAATCTGTGTCTTACAGCAAAACTAAATATTACTATGAGATTCACCACTCTGAATACCACTAGCTCACCACTCTAACTATGTAAGAGTGGCCAATCAGCTTGCCATGTTGCGAAGTAAATATAGCCTTGGAATGTCTGCAGAGAAAAAATGACAAATTAGTGAGTTTAAGACATTCATAAAGATTCCAAGGAATTTGACAGTGTATTAGTGGGCTGCTGATTATAAGAGATACTTTCAGAGAAAGAAATAGAAATGGCAAATTAGTGAGTTTTTGTCTCAATGAGGCATTGGATGGGAGGCAACCTGGTAGAGGTTCCTATCATCTGAATATTTGAGAATAAGAATACTTGATACAATATATCAAATAACAAAATATAATTATTAAATATGTAAACCTTCCTAGATATATCTAAGGTTCGATAAATTCGGACGAGTATTTTATCCGAACGAAGATAATCTTGAGGAGGAGTTGAAAATCCCTCCCTCTATAAATTTGTCCCCAGCTGAAATCCCCATCATCATTTTTTTTTGGTTCTTTCGCTCTGCTCTGCCTGTGGCCTCCAAGAAACATTTCCGAAGGTGAGGCACAAGCCATAGAATTCTTCTGCCTTGCCTTCCACTACAATCGTATGGCCGGATTTCGATGGAGCATCATTAATAATCAACGGTCTGACATCTTCTTCTTTGTTTCTTCCTCCATGCCTACTTTCTAATTTTTTCATTTTCATTTCTTTTCTCCTAATTTTTCTCTTTTGTCCTGCTCCTAGTTAAAAAAAATAATACCACGTAAAGAAAAGTTTATAATGCTTAGAACTCAAATTCATCCGCTGTCAATATGCATTCGTTCGAAATTTTAAAACCCATCGCTTAGCATTTACTCTAGAGTTAGTTTTATCAATGAACACTATATCGTTTGCAAATACTATACACCATGCGATATCATCCTGAATATGTTTGGTTAATTCATCCATAACTAGTGCAAAAAGATACGGATTTAAGGCATATCCTTAATGTAAACCTACAGTTGAAAACTCACTAGTTTCTTTGATTATTGTTTTATCAATTCTATGTACTTTTTAGTAACTCTTTTCTTCTTTAAAACTCACCATGTTATTTCTCTAGGTATTCTATTAATTCTTTCTCTAAATCAATAAAAATCATATGAAAATCTTTTTTCTTTTTTATATACCTCTCCATCAACATTCTTAATAGATAAATAGCTTCTATAGTCGATATTTCAAGCATAAATTCAAATTGATTAATTGACACCAAAGTTTAAGCTCTTATACGATTTTCTATTACTATCTCCTATAATTTAGTAAAAGCAAGTGAATCTTTCCAATCACTCACTATGGTGAATTGTACGAAAATAAACAAGCATCTAATAGGCACATATTCGGATCAATCTATTAATTTTTTTAGCAACAAGCCAACAATCACATTGGAACTTAAGAATTTGCACTTTTAGTAAAATTTGCAAATAAAAGATTAGAAAAAGATAGGATACCTTTCTCTTTGCCACTGGATGGAGCTGGTGGTACCTCAGCTATAACCCATGCAGCGTGCAAATCCAAATCTATCAAGAAATTTGGCAGCGAAGGAGCATCTTTCATTGCTTTCTTCTTCATCTGCTACTTCTGGCTTGATGTTGATGTTCGGGATATGAGCAATCTTGTGCCAGTCCTCTCCTGTCTCCCTCTTGCAACGATTTATTAGTTGAGGGCACATGGCATATTTAAGTATTGGAGTGTAGTGAGATGTCGGAAGCCATCCGGCAGCATTGCTAAGTTGGGACAGCTCCAAATCTCTAGTCGATGCAGTGAGGTGATGCCTCCTATCCACTCTGGCAAAGTAGTCAACTCATCACCTCCATTTATTATAAGATATCGAAGAGCAGAGAAGAAGGGGGTGGTCTGCTGTTGCTTTCTTCCTTCCCAGTTTAGACTATGATTTTTGAAATGATATAAGCCAAGGGTATGAAGGGAGGGCAAGCACGTAATACCTTGTGGCAAACAGGTCAACTTAGTATAACTCCAAATTTTTAGATCTTCAAGGCTGGCAGGACATTGCAACCCATTCCACCACTCAGACCATGATGATGACAACACTACATATGGCAATACTCAACTTTTTAAGTCTGGATAACCCTGCAAGGCTCCCTGCTGAAAAGAACATCATACTGCTGTCTCCTATTGTAAGATCCTCCACAGAGCATGGGATACATGGCTGTACCGTCAATTTGGGGCATCCTGCTATCACTAACTGGGTAAGGCAAGGGAAGATTGCCATCTTTCTTTCTAATGTCATTGGTTCTGTATCCCATTCTTCCAAATTGGGCATGTCATATAAAAACAACTTCTCGAGTGACAAGAATGCACTGCCGCCATCATCCCCATAAAACTCATCTCCGATTCTCCTCACAGCATGCATGCTTCTCATAGTGAGTTGCTTTAATAAAGGCAAATGACCAAGTGCTGGAAGGTGATCACACCCCTCAATATCCGATAAAAAGAGATGAACCAGATTTGGAGTTGTCATCCATTTAATTAATCTGATATTGTTTATTGAAATGATCTTTGCAAAGCATGGTTGCATTGTCAATTTGGGGCATGAAATTATAATTAACCGGATAAGACGAGGGAAGATTGTCATCTTTCTTTCTGCCAACATTGGATCAGTATCCCATTCTTCCAAATTGGGCATGTTCTGTAAAAACAACTCCTCTAGCGACGGAAATGCACTGCCACCATCATACCCATAAAACTCCTCTCCAATTCTCCTTATGTCATGCATTGTATCTATAGTGAGTTTCTTTAATGAAGGCAATCGACCAAGTGGTAGAAGGCAACTGCACCTCTCGAGCCCCACCAACTGGAGCCTGACCAATTTTGATAACGAAGATGACATCCAAGCAGGTAATCTGCTGCCTATGTAATTATATATCTCCAACTCCTTCAGATTATGATGAGGTCGGAGCCTCTCAAGCACCTCTTCTGCCACATTAGTAGATAATGGTTGTGTGCCTCATCTGAGCCTTCTTTCCACTGAAGCTTCAGGCAATCCAATCTCGTCTTTGCCTTTAGGTTTGCTTGCATTGCTTCATTTGGATCTTTCACATGTTGTAGATCTGTAATTTTTAAGTTACCTTGAATATAGTTTAGATGTTGGAGCTCCTTAACAGTACGCCCATTCTCCTGTGAAACAATGAACATCCCTAATGTCTGAAGGTTACTCAATTGGCCCAGTCCACGAGGCATGCAAGACAAACCATCACAATATGATATATTCAAGTGCCTAAGGTTGATTAGGTTGCTTATATTGTCAGGCAGCTCTTGTAGTTTTTTACAATTATTGAGATTCAATGTCTGCAAATTGTAAAGTTTAGATATGCCTTCAGGTAGCTGTTGTAGTGTGTCACAATATTCGAGATTCAATGTCTGCAAATTGTAAAGTCTTGTGATTGATGTAGGTAATGTTGTGATGCTAGTATATGATAGGTCAAGGAGCCGTAGATGCTTTAATCTGCTTATTCTATCAGACAACTTCTTGATTTCATAATGATTTAAATCCAATGCATGCAACTGAGTGAGATTTTTGTTACATTGAGCATAAATTCATGCATACCAAAATATCTGTGATATAACACAAGAAGTGATCTCAACCTTTTTGCTTCATAAATAGTCTTTAAAAGGGTTGATGATAAATCATGATCTACAATTGATAAATATCGGCATCCAGATGGAATGTTTTCCTTGCCCTTCTCTATGAACCAAGATTCATCCTTTGTAAGTGAACATGCGAGATCATGGACTAAATCATGCATCTTGCATCTGTTTATGTTATTGTACTCATCCATTTTAACATCTTGAAAAAATGACCTCTGCAACAAATTATTGAAGTACTGCTACCAATATCCTCTACATGTAAAGAAGTGTCTGATGTATCAATGAGTCCTTCAGCCATCCACAATTGAATCAAACTCTTTATTTCAAACTGATAATCTTTTGGGAACATAGAACAATAAGTGAAACACCGCTTCAGGGGTGAAGGTAAATGATTATAACTCAGCTTAAGTGTAGGTAAAATTCCAAACTCGTCTGTGGATAACTTCCAAATATCATCCTCTCTTATAGCTTGCCACTCAACCTTCCCTCTTTTTGAACTCATTAGACTTCCAAGAGCCTTTGCTGCCAAAGGCAAACCTCCACACTTTTTAATGATTTCTTTTCCAATTTCCACCAATTCCGGATTCTCTTCCTCTTTCTCAAACCTATATGCCCTTTTTCTGAATATGGTCCAACAATCATTGGATCGTAACTCTTTCAATCTGTAAGGTGAGACAGTTCCAGTCATACGAGCAACATTTTCAGAGCGTGTTGTTATGATAATTTGCTTCCGAGTTTGGCCTGATTGAACAAAGGTTTTAGTCTGTCCCATTTGTCCCATTCTGACTCATTTTCGATCCATAAATCATCTATGACCAAAAGAAATTTCGTTGCTCTCATTTTTTTCTTGCAAGAAAGATAACCTGGTGTCCAAATTCAAGGCATGATCACTAGATCCCCTTTAACCTGTTCAATCATTTTCTGCGAGAGTACTTTGATATCAAAATCATCACCCACACACACCCAGATTCGAAGCTCAAATTGCTCCTTAACTCTATCCTGGTTGTACACTACTTGAGAAAGGGTGGTCTTTCCAACTCCACCAAGGCCAAATATGGGAAGGATAGAGATATTTTTGTCATTGTCTCCATCAACTAAGAATTTCATGACCTCTTTCTCATCTTCATCTCTTCCATAAATTTCAGATTCATCCACTAATGAGCTGGTCTCACGGTCCATACGAATTTGTGAAGTAGATTTGCTTATTAGCAATTGAAAGCGCTTGCTCTCCTGGTCTATGTCATCGAATCTCTTTCTAATATCTTTTGTCCTGCTGGCCATCTTACATCGAAATACAATTGAATTGTTTGAAGAGAAGAAGTCACGAACCTTTCCAGCCATGCGATCGCATCCCTCCATGCTTCGCTGCAGTGCTTCGGTCTCGAACTCTTTCACCACATCTTCCGCATCGAGAGCCGCATCTCTGAGCTTCCTCAGCCAACGTCGCAGATTTTTGTCGGTGATGGATCTGCTCTCGGCATCATCAAGCACGTTCTGGATCGTTGTTAGCATCTCCTGCAGCTTCTCCAAGTCGGCGTAAACACTCCTCACCAGTCCCAGCTCCCTCCGTAAGGGAGAGCCCAACATGTTCACCAGACCTTCCACAACAGGACTGGCAGCTACTACTGCTAATTCTGTCATGATTTCAGAGGTTGGTTTGGTTTGAGCAAGGAAACGAACAAGGCTAGATGCTTTGATCTTTCCCCCCACCCACCCTACGTACTGAGAGGCCTTTGCTTGAGTTGAATGGGGACTTGGAGGTGTTAAATCCTCCAACACCAATAATTGAGGGTGGTGGAGGAGTCGTCTTACCTTCTGACTCCTCGTGATGTGACCACGTACCGTGGAGGCGGAATCTACTTCTGGACACCTCGTGGCCACGTTTCGCGCCACAGCGCGGTAGCGGGGACATGCTCGTTTGATGAGATGATGAGACTTGCTCTAATCTTTCTTTCTTCTGTATAGAGCCAAGTTTGATTTCTTGAATGAGCTGGTTGTTGGGAATTTTGTATGTTATATATGAATCAAATTCATATAACACGCAGCGGAAAATAAAAATAAATATGAATTAATTCCCAAAGTCAAGATCCTCATGGAACAGATTTAGTTAACAAGAAATAACACATGATTATAATAATAGATCATACCTTTGTTCTTTATTGGGGATAATGCCCGATGAAGCCGGTAAACAATTTACCACTAGCCGTCCACGCGTCCGGCCTTTAATGGTGATCCACGCGAAGATATTTGGATGATGTCCTTTCAGGATTGGATGATAACCTTCTTGCAAGGGGTGCTAGCACATCTTTTCTTTTCAATTGATTTTTCCAAATCAAAAAGGAATTCTTGATCAAGATCAAATCTTGATCAATCAAGAGAGAGAAAGGACGTCCTAGAGAGAAAAAGGATGTTTTAGAGAGAGAAAGGAGGTGTTAGGCATTCAAGAGAGAGAAGAGAGGAGTTCGATGTATCTCCGAAGGGGCATCTCTCCCCTTTTTATACATAAAAAGGAGGTTGTATGGTTCCATAAAAGAGAGATTTTATTTCAACTACCTAACCATTCAACCATATCTAGTTGATAACAAATTATCCTAACAAATTTAGGATATTTGTTATAACAAATTATCTTAATAAATTTAAGATATTTGCTATCATAATAATGTTAGGATTACAACCACCAAACCACATCCCTAAAAATTAGGAAATTGGTTATCCCATAAAACTAACGTACAACCTTGAATTTGGCTTCATGAGAATGCCCAAAATCATGGGGTTCACTCCTCCATGACGTGGAGATGGGTCATGTCCATCACATGGGCATGGATCCATCCTCCACGTGGCACGATCTCAGCCCTCGGTTTCATTGGGTTTCCATGAATCAAATCATGCCATCATATGGACCCAATTAAATACAATATTATTAATCTCAATTAATCTAAGTCATCCATCACATGGATCAAGCCTAATTAATGAATTTCATATGTACATCTCATGTACAAAAGGTCTCTCTTTTGAACACAAAAAATTCTTTTCTCTATAATGAATCTTATTCATCAATTTCATGTTCTCTCATTAAGATTGAGTCAAACCCAATCCTAATTTATTGGTTATCTGATTTGAATTAAGTCCAACTTAATTCCCATTTTAACTTCATCCAAAATCTTCTTAATGCGTGTGACCCATTAGGTCCCTTGACACGTTGGTAATAATCATGTCCCTAATATTGACCCTAAGGATGACTTGATCAACACCTTATCCAAGTCAATTTTTTAACCAAATCAACTCTTTGATTAAGTCAAAGAATCCATGATTATAGATCATGAGTGGCCTCTAGCAAAGCATCATGACCACCCAAGTGTTAAGGGTTTGTTGACGTGGTCATCAACACCTGTCCATGAACGGTTACCGTATGATTCAATCCCTTCGTCACATATCCCAGATCAATCAGTGGTATGGAATGTGTCAACAATATAACTGATCTTTGTTTACTTGATCTCAGAAAAATTGACTCATATGAATTAGAACTTTGAAACCATTTCGAATTCCAACTCAACCTTGCAAGGATTTAACAGTCAATTTTATCCATCAAGTGGCCGTGGGATATAACCCTTTCTATCAAGGGAGACGAATCCTGTCTTGATCAAACACCACCTTCATGTGCTTCATATCATACCCAATCGACACCATATTTGCCACCCGTGGCTAGAGCGACGTTTGCATATCGTCAAAGCATGATATTCCACACATAAGGTGCAATGAAGATCTCAAGTCAAAGGATCAATCACACCACCGTCATCAAAGATCAACCATCGACACTATATAGAATATCCATATGGGATCTCTGTGCGGGTCATCAAATGTATCGTTACAATAACGAACATCCACACACCATATCCAAGTATCTTCATACTTCAGCTTGCAAGATCAGCTGCACACCACAAGGGTAAGTTATGCAATGTGTGCTAGTCTCAACGGCGTTCGACAGTGTCCAATCGTATCTACGCATCGACTAGGGAAGTTTAAAGAATCGAACCATAATGTGCAATTTTGGATCTCACAATTTGTAATCTCTATTACAAATTCTATATGCACTGTTCGCATTCTTTTGGACTTTATCTCATAGAAAAAATATATCTAATATATATGAAAAATACCTGGATAGATAAAGAAACCAATAAATTTGATTTGCATTCATAAAGAAATGTGTATAAACTAGCATCTTATCCAATTGGATCTAGGGCACACACTAACAATCTCCCACTTGCACTAGAGCCAATCACCCATGTATCTAATACCAAGTGACTCAGCATGACTATCATGCTTCTGCTGAGGCAGACTTTAGTGAACGGATCGGCAATATTGTCATCCGTGGGGACTCGTTCTATTTTTATATCATTTCGTCCAATGATTTCTCTAATTACATAATATCTTCTAAGTACATATTTGGACCTCTGATGAAACCTTGGCTCCTTGGCTTGCGCAATAGCTCCATTGTTATCACAATGCAAGAATATTGGATTAACAATGCTTGGAACCACTCGAAGTTCAGTGATAAACTTTTTGATCCAAACTGCTTCTTTAGCTGCATCTGATGCTGCAATGTACTTGGCTTCAGTTGTAGAGTCGGCGGTCGTCTCCTGCTTGGAACTCTTCCAGCTGACTGAACCACCATTGAGTGTGAACACATAGCCTGATTGTGATTTATAATCATCTCCATTAGACTGAAAACTAGAATCCGTGTAACCTCGAACTATAAGATCGGGTCCTCCATAAACCAAGAACATATCCTTAGTTCTTCGCAAGTACTTAAGGATATTCTTGACTGCCATCCAATGTTTCTCACCAGGATTTGTTTGATATCTACTCGTGATACTCAAGGCATAAGAAACATCAGGCATCGTACATAGCATCACATACATAATGGATCCAATTGCTGATGTGTATGGTATCCTATCCATGTACTCTCTTTTTCTTGGGTCTTAGGACTCATGTCTTGGAGAGATGTACACCATGCGACATTGGCAGGAATCCCTTCTTGGATTCCTCCATGCTAAATCACTTTAGCATCTTCTCTATGTACGTGGATTGGGTCAATCCAAGCAACCTTCTAGATCTATCTCTATAGATCTTTATACCAAGTATATAGGCTGCTTCTCCCAAATCCTTCATGGAGAATTTACCTGACAACCAATCATTCACTTATTTAAGGAAGGATACATTGTTTCCTATTAATAATATGTCATCCACATATAATATCAAGAAAATAATATCACTCCCACTTAACTTCTTGTACACACATGGATCATCCTCATTTTTGATAAAATCAAACTCTTTGATTGTCACATCAAATCGGATGTTCCAACTTCTAGAGGCTTGATTAAGTCCATAAATAGACCTTTGTAGCTTGTACACTTTCTTAGGGTCTATGGATTCAAAACCCTCTGGTTGTGTCATATACACATCCTCCTCTAAATTTCCATTTAGGAAGGCAGTCTTGACATACATCTGCCAGATCTCATAGTCAAAATATGCTGCTATTGCAAGCAAAATCCTTATGGACTTATGCATGGCTACAGGTGAAAAGGTTTCATCAAAGTCAACACCTTATCTTTGCTTGTAACCTTTTGCAACTAGCCTTGCCTTATAGGTAATCACATTACCATCCATGTGGTCTTCTTCTTGAAAACTCATTTGCACCCAATGGGTTTTACCCCTTCAGGTGGATCAACCAAGGTCCATACCTGGTTGTCATACATGGAGTCCATCTCAGATTTCATGGCCTCAAGCCATCTCTCAGAGTCAATATTAGACATTGCCTCCTTGTAGTTGGTAGGCTCATCATCCTCTATAAGAAATGCATATTTCTTAGGGATGCGAATTGTCCTACTAGATCTACGTAGCTGGTGTGTACTTGGAGCCACCTGTTGCTTTTCATGCAACGTCTGCCTGAATGTGGGTTGAGTCTCCTGCTCAACTCCCACTATATTCGGCATATGCTCCATTCCATCTAATGGGTCAATATTAATTTGTGGTTCTTGAGCTACACTAAGTTCAATCTTACTCCCACTATCCATTGTGAGAATCTCATTCTCTAGAAATATGGCATGTCTTGAGACAAACACATTTTTCTCATGTGGGTGATAGAAGTAATATCCTTTTGTTTGTTTTGGATATCCCACAAAATTGCATTTATCAGATCTAGCTTCTAGCTTGTTTGATTCATTACGCTTCACATAAGCGTAACAGCCCCAAACCCTTAAATGATTAAGGGATGGTTTCTTTCCATACCATATCTCATAGGGAGTGGAGTTGACCGATTTAGATGGAACTCGGTTTAAGGTATATTCGGCAGTTTCTAGCGCATAACCCCAAAACATTTTTGAAAGATCTGCAAGGCTCATCATGGAATGTACCATGTCTAACAGTGTACGATTTCTTCTTTCTGACACACCATTATGCTATGGTGTACCAGGAGGAGTCCATTGAGGAAGAATTCCATTCTCCTTCAAATAATCTATGAACTCATGGCTTAAGTATTCACCACCTCGATCTGATCGAAGTATCTTAATACTCTTATCATTTTGTTTTTCTACTTCACATCTAAATTCTTTAAACTTTTCAAAGGCTTCAGATTTGTGCTTCATCAGATATACATAACCATATCTACTATGGTCATCTATGAACGTGATGAAATAAGAAAAACCTCCTATGGCTTGAATGTTGATGGGTCCACATACATCCAATGTACTAAACCCAAACATTCAGTTGCTCGCTCACCTTTTCCGGTAAAAGGTGACTTGGTCATCTTGCCAAGTAAGCATGACTCGCATTCCTCAAACGATTCCCAATCGAATGAGCCCAAGTATCCATCTTTATGTAACTTCGTTAAATGAGTTTTATTTATATGGCCTAAACGACAATGTCATAGGTATGAATCCCTAGAATTATTTGATTTTAATCTTTTTGATTCAATATTGAGAATAGGGGCTTGAAGATTAATAACATAAATTTTGTTGAACAATTCAGCAGAACCAAAGAACATTTTGTTCCAAAAATAGAAATACCATTATTTCCAATTTCAAAAGAATACCATTCATTACTAAACATGAAACGGATATGATATTCTTTGTTATGTTCGGCACAAAGTAACAATTACTAAGTTCTATTTCAAGCCCTGTGGGCAAAGATAAAAAGCAAATTCCTACAGCTACTGCAGCAACCTTTGCTCCATTTCCCATGCGCAGAATCACTTCATCCTTTCCAGTCTTCTACTGTTTCTTATCATCTGCATATTAGTACAAATATGAGACCCACAACCGGTATCCAATACCCAAGTGGAATAAGAAGTAATAGAAGAATATATCTCAATTATGAATGTACCTGATGTTGAAGCATCATTATGCTTCTTTTCTTTTAGACTTGCCATAAGCCCTGCAGTTACGCTTCCAGTGCCCATCCTTGTTACAGAAGTGACATTTTCCTTTGGCTGCATCCTTCTTGGCTATATTCTTCTTAATACCTTTTGTTCGCTTGGTTGTCTTGGCCTTTTGGGCCTTATTCTTCTTCAGACGCTTCTTCTGAGTGCATGAAGATTCTACAACCATCAATTGCCCTTTATCCTTTTTGATGCTAGGCTCAGCATTAGTCAGCATATTTGCAAGCTCTGGCAATGTAGCCTCAAGTCTGTTCATGTTGAAATTCAACACAAAATGCGAATAGCTAGGAGGCAATGACTGTAAAACCAAGTCGATACTCAGTTCATGGTCCATTACGAAGCCCAATCGCTAACTTCTCAATCAAATTGATCATTTTCAGCACGTGTTCATCCCACTAATGAACCCTCAGTCATTTTGCACTAAAACAGCTCTTTGGAGGTTTGAAACCTCTCATAGCGAGATTGTGTACCAACAAACTCTTGCAGGTGCATCAAAATCTCATGAGCATTTAAATGCTCATGCTGTTTTTGAAGATCTGGTGACAGATGCCAACATCAAGCATGTGGCCATCTCTTCAGCATATTTATGCCGATTGTATGCCAGAAGAACTTCATTTGAAGCATCCGTAGGTGGGACCTCTAGTGCTACCTCATCAAGGACATATAGGATTTTCTCAGATCGTAGAACGATCTTGATATTCCTTAGCCAATCAGGAAAATTAGGTCCGGTTAGCTTATTGGATTCTAGGATACCTCTGAGATTGATGTTCACACTCATGGTGTCTCTAATAACTGAAAAAAAATAGAACGAGTCAATTATTATGAATGCAAATCATCGATTTAATATGAAAATGTTAACATTTTAATTAAATTGATTTCTCCCACT